>CAEFZX010002254.1:0-40999 GCA_903066825.1 Alfaro cultratus | reverse complement strand
ATTGTTGTGTCTGTGGGTCCAGTATGATTAAATCTTCTCCATCATAACCAAACTGATCATAACCTTTGACCTCTCCAGTCTCATCATCCCACTCACAGCCGTACATCTGCTGATATATGTGAAATCCTGAGACAAAGAGACATCAGTGAGTTTAAAATACATTCCATTAATTTGTCCCAAGTTCATCTCAGTTTAAGACTGTTCTATCAAAAATAAATTCCTAAACTTTTGAACAAACAAACTAACTAAATAAAAGCTTTTCACAAAATGCTAACTTTGCATTTATACCCTCCTCCCAAGAGTAGTAAGTTTAGTTTACAATTTGTTCATAACTTTTAATGGGACCATAGAAACAAATAATCAAATATTCACTGCTATAAGTTCCAATGTTTAACTAAGGCATGAATAGGAATAGAAACGGTTTTCTGTGATCCCATTTCAGATCACAGAAGAACAAACAAAAACATTATTTATTGGACTGAATGTTATGGATTAAACACAGAGGTAAATACCTTCAGATAACTAACAATCAAGTGTAAAATAATCATTAAGATGAAAATCTGCAAAAAACAATGTGAGAAACTTTACTAAAAATAAATGTGTGTACAAGGTGAACTATAAACAAACCTCCAGTCTGGTTGAAACGTTGTTTTGCAATTTCAAGGCTGATTTTGAAGGTTTGCTGTTTATCCCGACATGTCTTAGTTTCTTCCTTCCAGTAATCTGGATGCTCTGAACTCACTTCATTCATCCAGTCCTGTTTAGGGATGTTTTCATTTGTTCTGCTGTCACAGTAACTTATCTGAACATCATCCACCAACCCAACAGAGACGTATGATGGGAAGTTTCTTATTCCTGAAGATGTCGTGTAGAAATACTTCAGAAAGTGGATCACTGTGAGAAAAAGACATTTCCGAATATCTCAGCATCAGAACGTTATCTAACCCAAGATAACATTATACTCAACATAAACCCAAGAATCAGGTTCTGTTCTGATTGTTAAAAAATATCAAACAAATATATAGGTTTTTAGATTTTTGATTATTCATCTGTCCAAATATCTATATTGAATAGACTAGCAGCCACATTAGGTCACTTGTATCTAACCTTTCAAAATGTTGAATAGTCATTTAAAAGGGATCAGCTTAGTATCGGTATACATTACTTTTTTCAGCCTACATTAATAATTGTTCAGACTCCCAATAACAGTCTGAACAGTCATACCAGAAGCACAAAACATCACATAATTATTATTATTATAATTATTATTGTCATTATTAATGTTATTATTCTAAAACTTTTATTGTATCAACAGAAAAACTGTTCTACATGAGGAAGTCAGAAAACATTTCACCCTTAAAAACAACCTATTGAAGCATCTCTCTTGATCAGCACAGAATATTTCAGTTCTGTGCTGATCAATGTCAACATTCACTGACATTGATCAGCTACTGGGACCAAAAAACAGACCTGACATTTTTGGCCACGGCGCCATAATTATTTATTAATATGACATACCAGTAGATATATATGGACATTGTGTTGTTTTAAATGCTAAAATAAAGCACAACCTACAAGGAGGAGGGAAACCATGTTAGAAAATTCTTTCATTAATCTTTTTTTTATCTTGAGAGAGAAAACCACTGTCACAGTTCCTATCTTAAAGTGAAATTAAGTGAAAAGATCAGTGAAACTCTGCGAGAGATAACTTTTTAATGTTTTATGGAATATGCTGTTTATGCAAAAACTTAAATAATTATAGTGAGACAATATATCCATGTAAAATAAAAAGCTCTTTATCAAACTGGCGCCTTAAAGTATGAAAAACAAAGAATTTCACTGATGTTATTTTTCTGATTGCCTACAAATGATAAAATATTTCAGCAAAGCAATGTTTCATTAAAATTATATAATAAAAAATAACATATAATATATAACTAACACCTGCAAACTGTAACTATATGGTAAAAATTGTGATAAGTTGGACACCATATTCACTTAGCATAGCATTAAACAAAGGATATAAAAGCAGGTCTCAACAGTTTATGCACAAAACTGTAGTTTTGCACACCAATCCATTATAACTCCATAACCTATTATCAGGTTTTAAGTCTGACTGAATAAAACAAGTAAAATTTAGTAATTGTTTAGTATTTTTAATATTTTGGCTATAATTTCTCCTGATAGTATTTAGTGAAGATGTGTCTCTAAAAGTTTTTTTTAAAAAAAAATCATTTTTCAATTGTACAAATTATAGCTGTTTTCTAACTATTCTATTTTTCATTTTCTACTTTTTGTGTTTCAGTTCACAAGTATTATTATTATTACACAAATCCCAAAGCATGTTCATTGTTAATTCCACAGGACTCTCTCATTTACTCAGTCATCCCTGCATGAAGGCTCCCTCTTCATGAACATTTTCAGTTCCTCCTTTCTGGATTAACAGATTAACATCTTCCTCATTTTGCCCCTGGATCACGAGTCTCTCATCGTCTTCCTGCACCAAATTCATTGAATTGATAGTTTTTTCTCCTTCTCCTGCCCTGAATCTAATCCAGTGATCAAAGTTTACACAGGGGAAGTGTTTATGTTTCGTTAGATTATTAATTAATAATTTACAGATCAATATTACCTTAACTTGACAGTGATTTTTAAAGCCTAAAGTGTAAAACAGTGATGTTAAATAGTGCGATCTGGTGGAAAATTTGGGCATATCTAACCTTAGTGCTGGTGCACCTATGAAAAGTTAGACGTATTATTAAAACAAGTTTTTCATTCAGTGAAGTTACTCACAGTGGGAAGAGAATCCAGACATTTTACTCATGTAACAGTTGTGATACTTCATAATAAAATTACTTAAGTAAAAGTAAAAAGCAAAGCGTAGTGAAAATATTCCTAAAAGTATTTTTCTTCTTCAAAACTTTAAATGTGACTGAATGTAACTAGTTACTACCCAACTATGATAAAAACAAGATGGTGTCATTTAAAAGAGTGGATGATAGAGAAATGACTAGAGATTTGTTTTGATTTTCTCCATCAATAAAATTAAAAATCAATGTAATATATGCTCAATTTCACTTAATTTTAGACAATTATCTTTTAAATGAGTGAGCAAAATGTTTAAACTGTCATCAATTAAACGTCAAAAGATCACAAGTTTGTTCTAACGCAGATCTTTAGATCTTTAAGTTTTCTAACTCACCTGCCATAGATCCTCGTATTCCCACAAGAATCAGAATCATCAGAGGCGTCATTTCGGCCATGTCGCTTTACAGGTCCAATTTTGAGCTACTTCATTCCTCTTCCTCTGAAGAATACAGGAGAACTGTGTCTGGACTTCTGCTTTCATCTGAGCCAATGGTTTCAGTAACTCAAAATACTGCAGCATGCATCCATTTCTAAAATCTGTGTCTAATCAAAAGGGAGACTTCCTGAAATTATTTGATTGGAGAAAATGCACAACAGGGTAAAGCTTCAACAACAAGTAGAAGTAAACTTAGACACTACTTACTCTCTATCTAACCACAAAATAAGATCTGAATAAAGATGGCAGAGAATCTCAATCAGCTCCCACTGTGACCCAATAAAGGTTTACCTTTAAATGTAATGATGTATGCTAGTAAAATAAATGCTAACAATAACATTTTTATTAATTTCTTATTTCATTCAGTCTATCTGGTTCTAATATGTTAGTTCATAAAGACACATTCAGGATTTCATTTGTTTTATGGAGCTGCTCATAACACTCTGCCAAATTAGAGATTTATTCAGTTACTGTTACTATATAGTTTTGTTTTCAAAACAGAGCATGTGACTGTTTACTATAAAGACATACTTTTGTGGGAATATTTTTCAGCAAATAAAAATGTAATCAGATATCAGGGCAATTTTTTAAAAACAGGGTTAATGATGAAGTTTTAACACTTTAATATGAAGTTAGTCAAAGCTGTGCTTCGGTTTATCAGAACTGTGTTTGCATCTAAACCCAGATTACCATGATATGAGTCACATAAGGAAATGTGATGTAACAGGTGATCAAGGTGCCACAGCCATGATGCCATTTTGTGCCTCAACACTTTGTTTTAAAATGGCGTACAGACAACAACTCTGACTCGTGACATTTCCGTACATGTAAATGACAAACAGTGTGTGCAGTGTAAACAAAAAATATATAGTTCACAGGACATCTAAAGATAAACACTCTTGAAAATAAAACTTTGAGGTTTTAAATAAAAACAGGAGTTATATTTATCAGATCAGTGAGCCACAGTGAATCTGCTTCAATTCTAATGAAACAAAACTAAAACCTTTCTTCTTCGTAAACATTGGTGCGGTTTCTCTGGCATGCAGCAGAACAACTGACCTGACGTGACTTCAGCAAACCTATGGTTATAAAAACATACTTGGCACATTAACTGATCATTATTACTGGTTGTGTTAGAGCGCCACCATCAGGGCTGCCTGGGAACATCCTCTAGTCTAGGTTTCGTTTTACTATAAAGCCAAAATGATTCATGCAAATGTTGACACCAAAAAGAGGAAGTATTGGTCACCTTGGTAACCATCTGATTAACCTTTGCCAGGACAGAGAAGTTTGTTGTCTGCCTTGTTAAGCCACATTTCCCCAGTAATGACAGAAACAAAACACAAAAAATACCATAAAAACTCCAGCTTTAATGGAAACTGATAAATAAAGCACCAACCTGCTTAAGATTTTTACTATCTAAATGACTGTGCATAAAATCTTTATTATTTTTATGTTCATTGTGTGAATTAAATGTGTAGCTTTGCATTTTACAGGACTCTTGAAAATGAGAAGCCTGTAAAATACAAGAGAATATGAAAATAAACAGAAACATTCCATAGCAAAAAGAACAACATGTAGAAATGACTGTATTTAAAAGTTAAACAAAGTACTTTTCATGCTGGTTCTCAGAAATATGTAATAATTTCCCATAGTTTCTGTTTCTCTTGTCCTCATTTCACCTCAGGTCGCTCTGGCTGGATTCCACTCCAGATGTTTTGTTCCCTCTCCTTTCACATCATCTCAATATCTCATTTCTAAATAAAGTAAAATATTAGCTATATACACTTCGATCAAAATAAACTTGAAAAAGACCAGCTTTTAGCCTCTCAATTAGCACAAAGAGAAGTCCAAAGAAAGAGAATAAGGGGAAAGTGCGGAACGCGACCAAAGCGGAATTTGCTGCAAACTAATTTCTGGGGTAAAGTCGCCCTCTAGTGGTAGCATTAAGAACTGCTTCATGTCTATGTGAAATTATTGCAAGGGTCAACTATAAAATGGGGGTTATATCTATGTATTTTTCTTGATTTAGTTTCCGTTTAGTTTGTATGAGTCGTATTTAAATGTAATTATTTGTAATAATATAATGTTTATTTGCTCCAGGTTAGCTGCTGGCGCTGTTAGTGAAAGCGAAAGTAAAAAATGCTGCTGCTGGGTTTTCAGGGGGAAAACCAGCCATTTAATCTGCTTTACTCCATGTGTTGGTTGTAAAGAAAGAGACTGGAGAGCAAAGACAGAGAGGTCAACCATGACGGACTTTTCTACAATTTATAAACTGTCTATTATCGCCTTCATCGGTTTTATCCAAGGTAAGCTAAACCACGTCATTTCTGCTTATTTACTGTCTTGATCAATTTCAGGAAACATGAGAATATATCTGTGGATGCACTAGCTGGACATGATAAACAAGAACATTGTCATTAAAAACCGAGCTTCGGCTGACTTCACTTTATTCTAAGTAATGCAGAACCGCATCTCAGTTAGCATGAAGTGCAAAGCAACCGAAAATTAATAAAATGACCAACACATTAATGTTTAATAGAGATCCAGATGTTGGCCGAATTTAGCTCAACGCTCCCAAAATTTGAATAAACCTCAAATGAAAGACACTGGAGTTCTGTTTTTGCTCTAAATGTAACTGATTTGTAAAATTAAGTATTTATAAATAGAGTCTGGAGTACAACCTTCACCGTCCATTACTGCTAAAAAAAAAATCCCTTATCTGTTCACCCAAAGCAAAAGACTTTAGAAATTATTTTATGAATTAATTTTATTTTTAGCAAAAAATCAGGATAACCTAGTTGGATTTGGAAAATGTGAAAACTGAAAGGAATAAATTTTGGCCTTGAGAGAATTTCGCTTCTACTTTTATTTTTGAAGGTCAACTTTTATTACTGGGAAAAATTTATAGCTGACAATATCTGTCATTACAGCGTCTCCCCCAGACACTGCCGCTAACAGCTATTAATATACAGTTCATCTATTGACTAGTTTTTCAATTAACCAAGTTAGACAATGTTTCTTCCTAAATTTAAAAGCAATTTTACTCTACCAAAGATTTGTACAAAAATAGTTTTTGTATTTATTTATTTATCAACCAACTAATAAGATGTAAACAAACATTTGCACATCAAAGACATACTTTTAATAGATATATGCATTTTTAAAGCTGCAACAGGTTTGCTAAAATGAAAAAGCTACAAAAACATAGTCCTTTAGACCATATTTATATTTGCTCTGGCCTAACTGATGGAGACTAATGTTGTTAAATCTGTTGTGTGAAGGCTGCAGCTGCTCCTGTCCAGTGATGGAGTGCTGGTTCGTTCAGGAGAAACCAGGCAGAGGAGGAGGACTGACAGGAGCCACAACGCAGGAGAAATCTCTGCTTCACATCAGGACCGACAAACAGAGTGAAGCAGCAGGAAGCCAGAGCGACGCGTCTGACATCGACCCCAGCAGAGTTTATGTTATAACAGGTCAGTTCAACATGAATCCCACAATATCTGTTTGGTTCCATCTTTGTCCTGATTGTGTTGTGTGGATAAATAGCAAATGTTCTGAAATTACGAAATTGCGTACACCTTAAAGAAAGGTGAATATGTTTCTGAGGTTCTGATTACAAATTTCGTTCCACACCAGGTGCCAGTTTTGTTCCACTTTACGTTACACTTATCAAAAAGGATCCTAATGAAATATTTTGGGTTTATTTATAAGAGTTTCAAAACCTATAAAGAATATCTTCACACTGAGATCAAACCAGAATGTTCTGACTTGTTTTCCAGCTGCGTTTCGTTAACCAAGAGTCTTTTCTGCTTCGCTCTCAGACCCTTCTGCCAACCTCTGCCACGCCTCCCTCAACCCCCCCAGAGGCTCCATCCAGAAGCCGCAGTGTGAGATCAACCCGTTCCTGCCGCAGCCGTCCAGCCTCAAATGGGTCGCCTCCCTGACAGAGTCGGCCCTCAGCCCCGTCTACCTGCAGGCCGACTGGTTCTCTGCTTCCTTCCAGGGCCTGAACCAGCAGCTCGGCGTCTCCACCATCTCAAGAGCCTCAACAGGAACTAAAGAACACGACGGTAACCAGTTTCCTCATCACCAGGGACGTGTCTGGGTTTATTTCCTTAGGGGGGAACAAACTGTGCTACAGTAAAATGGTGATATCATCTAAATGCTCTGCAGTCTTAGATTATAATCAACAAAAGCTTCAATAACAAAGCTATTTATTTAACCAAACAAAAGTCATTGATCTGTTTAATGTGTGAACATGATGCAGTAGTTTGTTTCAGTGCTCTAGAACATGGGCTAATTTTCTAATCATAGAAATTAGCTTGTTTAGCTTAGCGTAGCTTAATTTTATACAACTCCATTATTAGCATCGCTATGCTAACTCTATTCAACTTACTAATCAATTTAAAGCGATCTATCATTATGTGAGAACTAATGGTTCACCTGTTAGTTCTGTCTGGTTAATTTGAGCTTCTTGTTTCCTCAGTGATCCTGAGCATCACCAGCAGAACCATGTCAGCCAAGTCCAGACTCGGGGAACCGGTCACTCTGGACTGCAGCTTCTGGGTCGACCCGTCCACTCCTCTGTCCGCGTCGGGTTTTGCGGTGGAGTGGCGGTACCAGACCAGAGGGGACGGCCGGCTGGTTCTGGCTTATGACGGGAAGTTGGACCGCCTGGCTGACACTCATGAAACCGGGGCGTTGCTGGACTTTGAGGCTCTGCATGAGAGAGGAAACGCCTCCCTGGTTCTGGAGGAGGCTAAGGTCCGACACTCTGGGACGTACATCTGCACCATTTACCTGCCCTACCTGCTGGCTCAGGTGGCGATGGAGCTGGAGATCGTAGGTGAGGGAAACACCTGGACAGTTTGTTAGGGCTGTTAACGCATGTGATTAATCTGAAAAGTTTAATGCTTTAATGTTACATAATACAGATTAATCAGATTAATCTGCATTAATACAATTAATGCCCTTTTAGGGCTTTAATCCTCCCTAAAAGGGCCCTAACTAGTTAAAAGCAACATGTTATACGGTCGTTCAACAATGCCGAGTCACAGACCTGCTGCAGTGTATTACGGTCGTTGTAGATAGAAAAAAAATTGAGAAAATTTCTGCCAAAAAAACTCAGAAATTTTGAGATTAATCTCAGAAACTTTAAATTTTCAAAGTTTCAGGAGTCAAAAATTTTCAAAATAAAATTATTTATTTTATATGTTCCTGAATATGGAAACCTGGAAAACTGAGATGTTTAGTTTGAGACAATGTGAGTTTCTCTCAAACATTTTTTGAAAACTTGCATATTTACATTTTAAGCTTTCAAAGTTAAGCAAAGTGATTGATTATGACTAATCACAGTGCTAGATTATGATATGATATTTTTTAATTAATTGACAGCACTAGTGGAAATATTCTTAGATCATTTAAATAAAAATCCCCTCCTTCCTCTCCTCTCCACCCAGAGCCTCCATCCCTCTCCATCCATCCTTCCCCGCTGCCCCTCGCTGTTCCGGGTCAGACCCTGAACCTCCAGTGTGAAGCATCGGGTTTCGCTCCGCTTCCTCTGGAGATGAGCTGGGAGTTTAAAGGCGCTGATGGGAAGTCCAGATCTCTGGGATCGGGCAGGATGTCGGGACACCGGCAGGCCTGGGACGGCACCTACAGCCAGAGCAGCCGGCTGGACCTGGACACGTCCAAACTGGACCTGGGCCGCGGAGGAGAGGTCACCTGTGTGGCGGTTCACGCAGGAGGAACGCGACGGGCCAGCGTGACCCTCAACGTTATCGGTAAAAACCTGGAGAAACACCTACATTAAAATAAAACATCTTACCAAGTATTTTTGTCCAACATCTAGTGGACAAAAAACCAAGGTGCCTAGTCAAAGTCCTCAGTTTTATTGAAATGCTGTGTTGAAGCTTTAAGAGAGCTGTTCAGAAACATGGCTGTGAATATCAATGAACTAAAAACATATTTTAAAGAAAGAAGCCTCTTTAGAAACCGACAGAATCAAACTAAATGGGTTTTAATGTTTCTAATGGCGATTCTACAAACTAATGATCTCGTGGTTTTCACACAGTTTTTCTGTTTGGCTTCATAATATAGATGTGAGGTTTGTTGTTTGGTTTTGAGAACAGAAAATATTTTATAAAATGTTACTACTAACGTCCTCTAACATTTAGACAATTAAAGATAAATTAAACTGTTTAAAAACTTAATTAATGTGATAAGATAATTATTAGTCTCCCATAGCAGAATCCTGTCTATGAAGGAAGGGGAAGGTTGCAGTACAACAATTAGAACAATTCTTCAAAAAAGATAATAACCATAAATACATAAAAGTAACATCAATACAGAAGCATGAGGAGCTCCTCTTCCTGTCACAGCAGAGCTGCAGATTTAAAATCAGTTTGGATTTAAATATATTTTGTGTTTCTCTTCTCTCTCAGGGTTCAGCAGCCCCTCCATCGAAGACTCCATGGCGATGGTCGGCGTGGCGCTGGTTCTCTACGGACTCATCAAGTTTGTCTCATGGAGTTTTACTGGATCAGGTATGAAAACAATTTTCTGCTACTTGAATAATATTAAAAGCAGTTTAACTTTTTTATTTGCTCTTAATTCAAATTTTCAGAATCCTTTGGTGATTTTAATGTTTTCATTTTCTGCTTTTAGGGTCAAATAAAGCTGATGGAGAAGACAAGGTAATAAAATTTAGAACATGTTTTAATAAAATGTATATTTTTTCATATGCCTGAGCAGCTGTTTTATGCCACATGGTGTGATTATGTTTTTCTGCTTCTTACAGAAAGCAAAGTAAAGATGACAGAAATCGACTGATTGGAAATTTGTTGAACTGGTGAAACTTTTCATACCATTGATGGGATTTCAGCAGCAGCTCCACGTCTTCATGCAGATTACTCTTTTTCTTTTTCACAACCTGCAGTCTGGTGGTACATCTGTGCAGAATTTAATGCTTGTATATTTCTAATGTTTTGTGGTATGAATTTCCTGTTTGGGGGAAATAACCTCTTCATGGTTGAACATTTGAATGTATATATTTGACAAAAATTCTCCTTTATTTTGTGAGTTTGTTACAAACACTGGAAATTGGCCACAAAGGAAAATGTGCTGAAAATAAATTGATGCTTTCAAGCTTCATTTAGTAACTTTATGGCCACCAGCTGAAGGTTATCTTAGGTTTATAACATGATGTTGAATTTATTGTTCTTTACTGATGCTCCGACCGGCTGAGTGCAGCTTAATGATCTTATTGAAGAAATATGAAAAATACTGTACATAGTTCATCAATTTAATTCAGGGAAACTTTTGCTGTTATTGAATTCTGCATTTTCTCTGAAATAAAAGTTTTTTGAAACAACCACTTGTCTAATTTCCAGTCTTTCATGGTTGAGCCTTTAAAGATTAAATACAGCATAAAGTGTATGATGCTGCTGTCATGATTTTGCAACGTTTCATTTAAGACACAATGACAATCATGTTTTAAACAGAGACAAAATTTTCAAAAATAAAATGGAAAAACTTCTGTGAATAATATATTAGTATGAGGTATAGATGTATATTACAAGTCCATCATTCTACATAGAAAAAATATGGCAAAATGGGAAACATTTAAGACAGCAATGTTCAGAGAAAATAACCATCTAAAACGCTACAGGTCTTTGCGTGTTAAAACGACTTGCTTAAGTGACTCATTTGACTTCTAATCAGAACAGAAAAATCATTTAAGACGATATGAAACATCAAAAACAAAAAAGTAAAATTATCTGCTATTCTATCTGAAATCCTTTGGTCAAGAATAACGTGTGAATTTTTTAAAACGTATCTTCAGCTTAGATGCAACGCTAAAAAGTAAATTGGATATTTTTTGTTCTAATTTAAAACTTTATTTAGCCGAAATATATTTACATTTACAAGTTGCTTGCTGTTCCTTGCATTATCCAGCAGGTGTCAGTAAAGCACGTTTACAACGAAATGAAACCCCAAATAGAACTCAGAATAACAGCCCCTTCTACTCATCCGTCCAATAACGGGCCACTTTACTCATCGTGTTTGATGTATCCACCAATCAGAGCCTTGGATGTTTGTCGTAGTTTAGCGGGTCTCGACTTGACAACATAGCCAAGTTTACAAGCAGTGTGTGTGTAAGTGTAGCAATTCTGATGGGATTTAAATATTATATTGTGTATTTATTTTATTAGTTAAGTCTACAATACACACATATCAACACGATTTTTGTAGTTTAGTACCGAGTCTCTGCCAGAGTATGTTAAAATGCTAACTAGCTGCTAATGCTAATATGAGCTAACCAGGAGCTTTATTATTCTGTGCTGGGAAGCGGTTTCTGCGTTTATTGTCATCTAAAACAGCTCCCAAATAGCAGGTGAGTGCATTAAAATATGTCCTAAACGAGCTTTTTCAGCGGCACATTTTATCTAGTTAATGGTTGTGTTTCAGTTTTCCACCAGTTTCACTTTTTTAGTAAAGTTTCTGTTTCTTATTGTTCTTCAACAGTATCTGTTTAACATTACTGTCTCTGGAGTTATTATTATTAACCTCACTGTCGTTCAAACAGAAATGTTTAAATAATTATTGCCCCCAGAGTAAACAGCTTATAAACCATTTTAAATTTCCATAACCAAATTAACTTTTCATGTCTCCATAAAAGCAAACAAACTTGTTCTGCAGCAAACCGAGTTTGAACAATGTTGAAATTAAATAATTAACTGCATAGAGATTCATACAAGTTGCATCTTGTTTTACATCAATCTATTGTATTTACTCTTTTTAACTTCCTGTAGTTATTTGAGCTAAGATAAGGTGTATATTTTTGTTTAAATTCTTTTTGCTGCTGTTTTGATAGAATAAATATTTTAGGAGATTCATCAATCAGGTTGCAGGTTTTTTTTGATACAGTTGACAGTTTGAATCCAGTCAGAAATAAGGAATTACAAAGCATACATATTTATTGTGTCTATTTTTTGTCCAAATTAAGAAATTCAGTAATAAAATCACATTTTATTTTTGCTTTAAGAGCTCAAATGCTGGAGGTTATGTCTCTCAATCTGCACTGACAGCAAAAAAAATCTGTTACAAAAGATAGATTAGTTTCATAAATCTCTTAGATGTTGCGTTATGATGTTTAACAAATTATCATCCATGAATGTTCTGCCTTTGTATGGTCAGTTTAGATGTTGTTTAAATGAACTATAACAGCTATGTAAGTTAGTTAAAAGCTACTGTACAATAAAGCAGCACAGAATAATCTGCCTTTAAACTAAAAGAAACTTTAAGCTTTTATGTGTTTTTCCTCTCATTGAGTTATTTAGTAATGTTAGTTCTTAAAGGTTTAGTCTAAAAATGGACAATATGAACTCAATTGACAGTCTGTTTTGTTTAGTAATCACAATAAATACACTCAAGGATGGACAAAGTGTGCCGTCATTGTTGTCTTTTTCTAAATAAGCCTATTTTCAGCCAGTTATTGAATTCAATAATATGATGCTTACTTGGCATCCTGCGTTTACTGCTGTGTTGATAATTTTCTGATTCTTTCATTTCCTGGATGCAGAACCATTCAGTTCTTAGATGGCGGTGGCTCCCGCCTCGATGGCCGATAAGATCATAGTCCTCGATGATGACGATGATAATGATGACGTAGAGCCGCGACCTCAACCTTCATCATCTGAGCATCGGGCCAAAAATGTGTCACTACCTAAAAATCAGCATCTGGTACAGACCCACGTCTCACCTTTTAGCTCAGCGAAGAAGAATACAAAAGCTCTGCAGGTCGAGAACCAGAAGCTGTTCGATGAGGTGAGAAAAACGTTAAAATACTTTAGTTTTTATTCGCCATTGAGGTTTAAGTAAAAGCTTTTATTGTCATCATACAGGCACATGACGAAAGTAGAACAGCTGCCACTGAACACTGCTTGTAAATATTAAAAAAGAATAACAGAATTCATTAGAATTTATATTATGAGGTTATGTTTTTAATAAGAGGTTCTGATGGGCCAGCAGTTTAGAGCAAAAGTCTTCAAGCTGTTTGTTTTTCCAGCCAACTCTTTAATAAAACATCAGTGTGTAACATATTAATATATAAATGTGTGTGTAGAGTTTCATTATTTGTAAAGCTGTTTCTGAAAGGATGTTTGCATGCTACTTAGAGATGCTTTTCACTGTGAATGCAAACAAAAATCGACTTTATCTCACCTCATCTGTCTGGTTGGACTTACCGTGAACTAAACTGTGTTTTCCATATTTGGCCTGCAGGATATTAGGACAACATCCAGTATCCAAAGATGTTGCAGTGATGATTTCTTTGTGATAAACAGATTTCAACTTTAGGTTAATTGCAGACAAATTTATTTCCATCTCAACGACACAAATGATTGAAAAAGCTGCTTCCTGCTACAGCTGATATTTTAGAAAAGAAACACATTACTTGTAGTTTCTTTGATGACTTCAGCAGAACATCTTTATGACAATTTCTGCAGAAAAAAAAATCACCAATAATATTATTGGAGAACAGGAATGTTTGGTACCTAAAAACATTTATTGTAGTTTTGGTAGTTCTCCGTTATGTTATTTATTAACATGGCCAATATTATGCAGCTCTATTCTATATCTAACCTTTTGCATAATTTCCAACTATTTGTCATTCTAACTTATTAAAATGCAGCTCTGACAGGAAGTGGCTCAAAGGGAAAATGAGTTTGACACCAATAATTTATAGAATTTTAAAAACCTGTTTAATTAAAGTTCTCATGTTCTTTCCTTGCTGTTTGCTCCAGTTTGTGCAGCATTGCACTCCTCTCACCAAGGAGTGCCCAGAGGTCCTGACCTTCCTCCAAACCAAACACAGCAAGGCCTGTCCGGACTACCTCTGCTCCGTGGAGTTCAGGAACGCTCTGGGTCAATGTCTGACTCGAGCTCAGGGCAACGTCGGCAAGACATTCGTCTACATTAACGAACTGTGTACCGTGTTAAAGCAGCACTCTGTGAAGAAGAGGCAGACACTCAGCAAGGTGGAGGCCTCTGCTTCTGAATCAGGAAGTCATCAGTCTACCTCCGTATCACTCAAAAGCAAAGATAAGACGAAAGGCAGGACAGGGGAGGAGGAAGATGGTGGTAAGTCGAAGGAAGAGGAGCAGCTTTTAGGAGAGCTGAGGGAAACCAGAGAGGAAAATCCAGAAGCTGACAGGAAAGCCAGGAGAGCGCTAAGGAAACAGGTCAGGTCTGCTCCTAAACATGACTGCATGAAGTACCTTTTTATTTCAGAAAAGTGACTAAAAACAACAAAAAATAAATGGATTGTCTTTGTGTCTGAATTTAAGATTGCGTACCTGGAGAACCTGTTGAAGCTCTACAACGATGAGATCTACCGGCTGCAGCAGGTGGAGCTCAGCTTAGACGACATGGAGACGGAGGACTCCACCTACATCCAGGAGCACAAACTCAAACGGAAGGTCTGCAGACATTTAACAGATTCACCCACAGATTCAGGCTACAGCAGGTCCTGATGCTCAGTTCCAATGTTTTGCTAAAATCAGATTTTGTATGGTCGTTCATGTTACTAATTAAATCTGACCACAATCTGGCTTCTGTGTGAACAGTTTCAAAGCGAATGAGCAGAAGAAAATTGTTTACATCACACACCAGCGCTTTGTTTATGGAAGCAATAGTGTATAGAGCTGTTCATGGGTTGATACGAAAGTTATTGAGCAATGGGAGCCAGCAGCATCATCACAAGATCATAAGATGAAGGAATGTAATAAACATGAAGCACAACTAATAGCAGCAGCTTTTTGTGGAGCATCGACTGTAACTTCTACAGGAAAATGGGTTTGAATGTTTAGTCAGAACCAAGAGTGGCCTGATTGCAAAACAAGCTTCTTTCATAAGTTCATAATCATAATTTTCAGCCATTATTTACGTCCAGATTGTCTGGCTTCTTCTGGTGCAGAAGTTTGTCTCTCATCAGTGACATAAAAAAACAATCAGAAGTGGCAGAAACAGGATTTTTTTGGGGGGGTTGAAAAGTTTAGAATTGGGCCGGTCAGACTGCCATGACAAGTCGGGTGTTGGTTGCATCTGGGCCAAAAAAGTGGGTTTGGTTGGCCTTTGCCTGCAGTCTGAACCTTAAATAGATATTTTAAATCATCTAATATCTTTTTTTTCTTCTGCAGATGATGAAGATTTATGAAAAGCTGTGTGAACTGAAAGGCTGCAGCTCATTAACAGGCCGAGTGATTGAACAGAGGATCAGGTACGCTGGAACCCGCTACCCAGAAATCAACAAGAGGGTGAGCTGATTTAAATTATTTCATCCAGTAGAAATCCTACAAAACATCACTGATAACCTGGATTATAATCCCAGTTCAATTAGTAACGGTCCAGTTTGTGCTGCACAGATTGAGCGCTTCATCAACAGCCCAGGGACGCACAACACCCCTCCAAATTACTCAGACATCCTGCATCAGGTGGTGCGAGCAAACAAGCGCCACGGCCTGTGTTTGAACGCGGAGCAGCGGGAAGAGGTCGCCCGGGAGGCGTTCACAGAGACGGGAAAACGCGTGCAGGAGCGGCGCCACCTGGACCTGGTCTACAACTTCGGCTCGCGCCTCACAGACACCTACAAGCCTGGTGAGGCCCGGAGTTAATCCTTATGTCTGAAAGAGCAGAAGAAGAAGCAACGTTGGGTGTTTCTTTTTTCATATGAGCACAACGGAGAGAAACTGAGTTTAAATGACGATTTCCATGAAGAAATGAGTCATAGTTATAGCCAGAAATGCCTTTATTAGCAATAGTAGCTGTTTAAGAATTAGGGTTGTGTCTGTGAGGAATCACTTGGAATATTTATATCACTGATAAAAGGATCTGATATAATTGTTAACCCTTACAGCAGTAGTTCAGTGAATTTCTAGGTGCATCTAAATCATTTGGAAAATCATCTGCACCAGCAAATAATAAAATCACAATAAAAGAAAAAGTTTTTCTCTGATTGAACAGTTTTGATTCAAAGCAAAGGAATCCGACAAAGATTAAATTTTTCTTATATTTTCAGATTATTTTCTACCCATTCCATTTATAAATATAATTTCTGCAGGGGAATTTGAATCTTTATCTGACTTGTTCAACCCAAATGATTCAATCTCAGACTTATGTTGCAACAAGGGAGCAGAGTGACAGCAATAAAAGTCATGCTGACACTTTTTAATGTCACAATACTCTTGAACTGATTGCACAATAATGAAGTCCAGTATCTCTGTGTATTATATAAAAAATGACCACTTGGACTCAACTACCTCAAATGAAAGCATTTAAAGAGCATTTGTATTATTGTTGTTGTTTTGCTTTTTTTTTTTTTTTTTAAATCATTCCGTTTTCTTTTCATCCTGTTTCTTTCCTCTCTTTCCCTCCGTAGCGACGGACCCGGCTCTGATGGACCCGTCTCTGTTGAAGAAGCTGCGCTCCAACAGGATAGTTGCTTTATCCCGTCTGGAGGAAGTCATCGATAAATACGCTGTGGAACAGGACACTGTGGATAAGGAGAAGCTCAGGATGGACAAGGAGGTGAAGGAGGAAACATGAACATTTCCAAATTAGTTTGGAACTTTTTAATTGGAACATAAATAGTCATAAAGTTTGGATTTATGACAAAGATGCTGTAATAACTCTAAGATCAAGTTTGTGCTTTTGTCTGATAATGGATTAGATAATGTCACATAAAGATAGAAAAATATGAACTAGTTCAAAAACAAATTTAAATTAAAATCCGGGAGATAACTGAATCTACTCTATTTCCAGAATCAAAAAGCAGGAGAGAAATCAAAGACCAAGCAGACAAACGGAGTGGCTCAGGATGAGGAGGATGAGGAAGATGATGGGGATGAGGATGAGGATGAATCGTCAGACCCAGACATAGAGGATGAGATCGAGGCCAGCACTCAGCAGCAGGGCGCAGGTCAGAGTGAAAACATTATTCTGACTTCTACTGGAGCTTCAGATTAGATCTGGACTGATCAGAGAAATGATCTGATGCACATTTTCCTGCATGAAGAGACAATAAGACATTCAGTATTGATAAACGCATAAACATGCATGATGGCATGGGCAATTTCACTTTTAATTAATTATTTTCAATGCATCATTTTGACTTAAAATGAATCATTTTGCACTGAATCAAACTTTGGCAGCTTGAAAGCTTGATGTGATTATTTAAACTTCTGTAATCACTCAGGTTGTAGTTTCATCCTGCAGGAATCTGCATGAAGGTTCAAGATCAGTTATTAATTCTGTCAACTTTAGGAACAGATTGTTTCTTTCGGCAAATTGATTCGTATTTTCACAGTGAGGTTATATCTTTGTCTTTTTTTTTCTGATTCAACTTTTTCTCTAAACGTTAAACGGCAGCATTGCTATTATACTTCCCCATTTTTTACTGTAATACATAGAAAGGTGAATTTTTGCTATTTTAGGGGGTTTCTAAAACATGAGATCATGGATCCATGTAGAAGATAAATATTTGTTCAGTAAATCTGCTTTACTTGCAGGACATCAACAGAACTCTAATCTGATATGTTAGGTTTTCAATTAAAAATTACTGTGTTTTCCTGAAGTATAATTGCTTTTCATTGTTTGACAAAGGTATTCACAACTGTGAAATTTTCATACATTTTATTCAGAAAAATTTATGTATTTAAAGTTTGTGAAACGTAGTGGAAGAAAAATGTTAGTTAAAGGGGACCTATTATGCAAAACTCACATTTTGAACATTTTTGTTCTTCCAATTGGTTTTCTTCTTCTTCTAAAATCAGTCCAGCTGTTTTTAGCAGTTAGTTAATGTTTTGGTATCTGGAAAATGAGCAAAAATCTCCCTATTGTTAATTCACATTTGATGGATACTGTGTCGTTACCGAGCAACTGCAGTGGAGCGCCAGCAGGTTTGCCCTTCTGTTTTTACGGCTGTATGTGTTGTACAATGGCTGCTGGAAAAGACTTACCATCCAGAAATCACTTGCTGCTTCTTTGTTGGTTGCACAAGAGGTTCTACTAATGCTTTTCAAAGATGTACTGCTGTATGATTGTGAATCTGTTTTGCAGCCATTAGATTAAAAAAACTGTTCATTCTGAAACGTGTTAAAAATACGGTTTTATAATGATTTAGTGAGATTCTCTTTTATCACTTTAAAACACCTCTCTGTAGATGATGATGATGATAATGAGGAAGATAACGAGGCAGACGCAGCCGGCGACGACGCTGATAACAAAGAGGATCAAACTTTGGACGAGACAGAAAGTACAAAGGATGAAGATGATCCGACGTCCGATGAAACTCAGATCTCCCCGATGTCCGACGTCCCGTCGCCCAGAGACAGCCCCAGCCAATCAGAGTCCATGCAGACCGACGAGCAGCCCCCGTCGTCCAATGGGAGCCCAGCGGCTCTGCATCAGGCCGAGGACTCGTCCAATCAGGTGTCAGGCGTTCCTGTAACGGATGGCCCCACAGATCTCCCATCATCCTCTGCAGCAGCAGTAACCAATGGGAATCCTTCGCCGGAACAAAAAACTGTCACAGTGGAACAAAGCGACACGCAGACGACCAACGGCACGTCTCCGGTTCCCGGCCCGAGAACCACGAGGAGCCTGAAGAGGAAGCTGGAGGAAATGGTGTCATCAAACTCCAGAAGCACAAAACAGAAGATGAGTTATGACAGGTAGGATGAAGATGGACCAGAAGTATTTAAATCTTAGGAAACATTCAGAATAAACTGTCAGGAAAATGTTCTTTAACTTGAGCAACACTTTGTTTTATTCTGATTCTCTACGTTCTGTTCTTCATCCCTCCTCCTCCTCCTCAGCGACGCAGACATCCCTCTGGACATGGGCGTCATTTGCTGCGGTTCTCCACAGAAGGAGGAATCGTCTGTACTCGACACCCCCACTAAGAACCCGACCGTCAGCGTTCTGTCGACGCCGCCGCCCAAGAAGAACAAGGTACAGAAACAGACGATCAAATGAAAAAACACAGAAAAATGAATAAATAAAAACCCGTAACCTCACATACAGCCTGGTCAATGTAGAAATTATGATTATTTTACACATTAACTCACTGAGTCAGGAGATCAATTTTATTTATTACTTTTAATAACAAAATAGAATATATTTGTTAAGAAGAATCAGTCAAAATAACTTTATTAATCATATTATTATTGATTTGAGCTGAAATCAGAGGAACAAGGCCTGAAAACTGGACTAACCAGGAAAAGTCACGCTGCCAGTTTCACAGTATTCAAAACAAAAAACTGATCAGTAATTATTGATATTGACTGATATAAAATGCTTACACGGTGAAACGTTTTTCAGCCGAATCGTCCAGCTCTGGTCTGGACCGTTTAGAGAAGGTCGTCTCCTTGTGGTACCAGTCGAACTCTAGAGCGGTTTGTTTACGTTTGAACGTGATCGGACCTCGATCCGACTACCAGGTGTTTCCTTCCAGCTGGAGTCAAACTCCTTCCTGTAGCCGGGTTGCATTGTGGGACGCGGTAGAGTAAGCAAAGGCTGCACATCTTTTCCTTAAAGCTACATGCCTGAAATAGTAACAGGATTACATTCTCTGTGTTTTATTAGCTTAGATCACAGCATCTGTGTTTATATTTACATCTGGTTCTTCTGGACCAGTAAACAGACTAGAACGGTTCTGGTTCACTTGGAGTTTTGTCTGTGTGAAAAGAAGCAGAACCACTGGAGGAACTGTAGCTGTAAAAACTGTCCAAGACTCAGTCTGTCTGCCAGCTTCACAGCCTTCATGTTTGGTTCTGATGATAAAAGAGAAACTACCATCTCTGAGTCCAGAACCTCCCAGAATCACCTTATCGACCCAGACTGTTTGTGTTGCTGCTGATAAACAGCTGTTGATTCTGCGGAGTCATTGACGGAGGCAAAAGCTGCCAAATTACCCATCTACCCCCAGATTATCTGTCTGGAAATGGATCGTTTTCTCTATCGCTAGACAGGAATCGGATGAAGCTGCATCTGTCTCATTTCACTGACAGATGCTGGAGTTTCTCAGATTAAAAGATTCAGTCAAATCATATTTTATCAAATTATTTTTACAGCTTTAGATCTGTTTGTTTATCTCTAATTCTTTTTGACCCAATTTAGCTAAATTTGCTCCCATTCTCAAAGGCTTTTATCGCCGTTATGAGAGAGAAAACAGCACATTTACAATAGAAAGCAGCCGATGACGGGACTTTACTACAAGGTTTATCAATTCCTGCTTTTATTTCAAATTCCTCATTCATAGAAATGTGGGTTGTAACTTTGATTTTTATAGATTCATTCTTTGGTGTTTCAGTTTTTACAATTTAAAGTGACCAAAACGAGACAAAATAAGAAAAGTATTGAATAATCGGTTTGTAAACCTGCAGTCTGGGATCAAATGGTTAGCAGCTAGAAAAACACATTTTTTCTAGGTCAGTGAACATCTCACAGCTCTAACAGCAACTAATTATTATTTTATTATTGATTCATCAAATCACATTCTCCTGATTTTTGTTTTCTAAATCTATTTAAACCATTTTGTACATTAGAAATACAATTCAATTCCTTTTTTCCTGATCGGTTGGCTGTTTTTGGAGTGTCTGAATAGTTTGTTGTTTTTTTAGCAGAATTTTAATCAGTTGAGGCTAAAAGTTTAGACAAACGCTATTTTCATTTTAATGCAAAATGTAGATATTTTTGTACAGTTTTGGTTTAATATCTGCTCTGACATGTTGTTTTTTCAGCAAATTACCTTTTTTGAGTCGGTATTATGTAGCTCAGTATATTTATTTTTATTATACCTTCTATTTAACCAGAAAAATCCCTTGAGATTAAAAACCTCTTTTTCAAGAGACAGCAAAGGTTAAACAACAATTACAAGTAGCTACAGAATGAAATAGTTATTAAAAACAGTCACAATTTAAAGAATTAATCTCTCGTTCTCTCAGTTTGGACGTAAAAATGCTCAATGAAATAAATTCTGTTATTTTACAGTTGATTAGTCTAATCTAATGAAATTAGTTGTGGATTAATCCAGATTAACTCTGGATTAATTAACTTCACGCTCCATCAAGTCGTTACAGAGTAAAGAAACTTCAGTGAAAGATTTTAAATGAAATCAGAGAAAGAACCGAAGAACAAATCTGGTTTTTCTTTCTCCTAGAAAGTAAACTGTATTTCAGGAGAGGAATGGCTGCTGCTCATGTTCAACAGAAAGTCTAAGATGGAAATAATTTCTGATTTTATATTTAAAAACGGGGCATGTTTTCATCTTGTAAACTTTCTATTACAATGTTTATTATAAATCTTTTTTTGTGTTTTCAGGTTAACGTTGCGACTCAGTGCGACCCAGACGAGATCATCGTTCTGTCGGACTCGGAATGAAAACAGGAACACGTCGATTTTCCAACGGCCTTCCTGAAAATGGATGACCCCTGCTGACCCTGGAGAACTGGAACAAGATGATGATCAGGGTGCAGTTTCTGTTTTCTGCCAGCAGGGGGCGCTCTCTGATTGGTTTTCACCTCCAGATGACGCTTTAGTGGAGAAGACATTTTTATGACGTGAGTTTCAGTTTCTGCAGGTCATCAGGTCCTGTCTGATGGTGATGAAGAGGATGAAGAGGAGGATGATGATGAGCTGAACGGTCGGACATGTTGAGTTTTCCTCCTTGAAGGATCTCAGTTCAGGGAGCAGCTCGTCTGTTTACATTTTCTACGTTATCTCTGCAGACAACAGGCAGGTTTGGGTTTATATAAAAAGGATTTCTGATATTCATCTTCCTGATTTCCTGTTTGTGCTGCTGGAGGCGACAAACTGCGAAGTGATTGGTCAGATGTTTGACGCAGCAGCAGAAATGCGTTACAATCTCATTTTCCTTTCGGCCCCTAAAAGAAGATTTTACCACATAGTCTATAAACAGCTTCCTGAAAGCCGCCATAAAAGACTAAAACAATCAAATTTAAACTTTTTTTCATCAAATGTTTCATTTACATTCTTAAGTTGCTGTAGATTTCAGACTTTGTTCTCCCTCTATTGGTTCTTCCTTTAAAAATGTGTAAAAGCACAAAAAAAAAAAAATCAGGTTTAAAGATGTAACACAATCTGATTGTTTAATAAAAATTATATTTACTAACATGAAGGGATATTACCAAATTAATTTTTCCAGCTTGTTTTTATGTCTTGGGCCTTTTAGGGCCACAGTAGATAGAAAAAGGAGAATATTCAGAAAGTTTGAGATTAATCTCAGGCTTTTTCTAGGAAAAACCAGGACATTTCTGAGTTTGAAAAGTTTAAAATTTTCTAGAAAAAGATCTGGAATCTGGAAATGAATCTCTAATTTCTAGAAAAAACTTGAAAATGGACTTTTGGAGTTTCAAAAGTCCAAATTTTAGATCTCAGAATTTTTGAATTTTTCTAGCAATTTTTGGCTTTTGAAACCCAGAAATTTTCTAGAAATAAACTTGGAAAAAAACATTTTCATGGAAATTCTCAACCTTTCAAGCTCAGAAATTTCCACTTTTTTTCAAGAACATTTCTGGGTTTAATCTCAAATTTCTTAATTTTTTTCTGGGAAATGTTCACTTATATTTCTGTCAGCAATGACCCGAATACGAAGTGATGCTTTTCCCGTCTCACTAACACTCAGAGCATTAAAGTAGCCAACACTGCCACCTGCTGACCGGGGTTTGCAGCTGAATGTTTTTACACCAAAATATTAAAAATAATTCTAATCAGATTATTCCTGGAAGCTTTCCATCACATATTCCTAAAAATCTGGTTAACAGATGGAAAGTAACAATTTATATGTCCTGTTGATCCCACATGATCCTTTAGCTCTATGCAAATTAGAAATTGGATATTAAATCTCCAGAGGTTTAGTTTATTTCTGGGGGGGTTAAAATTAAAATTATCCTCGTTAAGAAGAATTTTAGGATTTTTTTGTCCAGTGAAAACAGAGAAACTTTGAAAACGTTCATTAGTTGAAGGAAGGGAGCAGAAATCACATTTTAGACTTAATTTACTTAAGCTAAATTATGGCTTATCTAAATGAAGCTTAAATGATTATTAAAACTTGTTGATCAGTACCTGTTATTTTTACTAAACGTTAAACATTTTTCCCCTATCATCAGAAATCCCTTTATTGTTTATAAGTCAGGGTTTTTATTCTGTCCTGTTGAAAGAACTGAACCTTCTGGTTTGTGTTTTTTTTTATCTTGAATATTTTTGCACTTTGCATTTTCAGAATAAAATGTCATTTTTGGATCTGCTGTTGTGCGTCTGCTGGTGGGTTTGGATGTCTTATCCTTTATCTATAAAGGATAAAACCTTTATTGATTAGATTTTAGCTTGCAGGTGAATTTCTCTTTCTGGGGTAAAAGCTCCTTTCAGAGTAAGGATGAAGATGTGAATCGTTGTGTTTCTGCTACAGACTCTCCTCCTTTGTCCAGACAAATTTTCTTTCATTCACTGTGAAATATTTTCCTTTTTTTTAACTTTGATATGAAGATAAATAATAAAAATTGCTATAAAACACTTTCTGTGTCTTTCATTCTTAAATAACGCGGTATATTTTATTAATCAATGGAGTTGTTTGAAGAAAATGTAAAAATTGATTGGTAGATTATAGTGATAGAGCATCTTGAATAGATGGAAATGTGAAAACGTATTCAGCCCTGTGGTGGATTTCTGCTGTTTTTCCCTTTTTGTCCCATTTCAATGTTTCTACTCTGAAAACTAAACATTATATCAGATCACATAATCTGAGTAAAAAATAGTTGATCTTTTCCAGAACAACCTGGAAAAGTGTGTGAAACGTGGCAGTTGCAGCAACAGCTGCCATTATGCATTTGTTATAACTGCCAATGAGTTTTTTATTCAAATTGAAAAAATACTTTATGCAAAATGAGAAATTAATTGTTATAACTCATTAATTCAAAATATGAAGAAACTACCTGCTCTGCTTTGAAGAATTGCTTTAATTCAGTGATATTTTAGAGTTTTCAAGCAAAAGCAACAGGTTTAATATCATAACTCAGACTCTAAAACCTTCATTTTGGATATTTTGAGCCGTTTAGAGATGAACTTTGGATGATTATTTAGCACCGTAACCCAAATGGGCTTCATGATTTTTAGTTATGTTCTTGTAGGATTTTCTGGTAGAAAACAGATTTTACCAAGTGGGAAAAAAATGATTAAATCAATGCAGACCAAAGATAGTTTTTTAAAATAATTTATTAGTCCATAATATCAGTACATGAAAGAGGTTAATATTGATGCACTGGAATATTTTACATGATTAGTTCCACTCTGTGATTTTCTGTACAACAATCAGCTGGTCAAATGAAGGATTTAATTTACAAAAACATGAAATGATTTATGATGATTTTCAGTGGCAGATTTTAGCTTTATGAAGTGAGCGCTCTGTCTGCAAGAGAACATCTTAGAAACAACGAGCTGCACAAATATTCTCAGACTTTCTTTAACCTTAAACTGATTACATTATCTTTGGTTCAGGGTGTTTTCTTATCTTTATGATTTTAAATAAATATTTTTTTGCTACTGCATTTAGACACTCCATGTGTTGTACAGATATCAGTTTTTACTTTAATCTGACTTTGCTGCAGACATTTTTATCAAACACAAAGTAAATTTCCTCCACTTCTTACCCAAATATACAAATTATGTTGTGCTTGCATCATGACTCACATTAATCTCTTTATGCAAATGTTAACAGTGTTGGTGCAACATGACGGGTTCACTGCACTCATCAGAAACATTTCAGACATTCAGCTTCCTGTCTGATGAACAGAGGAACCGCAGCAGATCTCAACACTCAGACCAAAACGTGAAAACCAAACTGAACCTTCACAGAAGGTAAAACACAAACTTATAGCATCTTCAAAGGCTTCAAAGGTCATTTATAAAATAAAAATAATAGTTCATCCACACGTTAAATAGGTTTGTGTTTAGTGTTAATAAAAAGAAAAATCACATTTTGAAAAGCTGATCTTCACATTTCTATTTCCAGGTAGAAACAGTACCAGCGACAGCCACAAGGGGCAGACTTCTGCAAAAAAATAAAAATGAAACACAGAGGAAAAACTGCTTTTTAAATATGCGATTAGTGTTAATATGAGTGTGATATGATGTGCTGCTATATTAGCGTGTTTCTGTCTTCATATGTAGCTGCTTCCTCCGACTGAGAGAATCGGTCTGAATATAACTAACAGCGCCCTCTGGTGGACAATCTGTGGCTCTACAAGTACAAAATAAATCTGGTGAAAAGTTTCATTCCTGTTGACGTGTTTAGCATGCTAATTATTAAAATATGACAGAGCTTAAGTTATGTGTCTTATTAAATGTATCAACAAAATTAATGATTCTGTAACGGTGTCTGATTAATTAATGAGATAAAGATAATTAAACAGATTTTGTAATGGAAACAGATACAAAAAAACTCAGAATAACTATAATAATGTCTGATGTCACCAAATATATTATTATATTCTAACACAGTTTCATTAAATATGCAGCACAGAGGTGATAAACTTACCAGGATGGAGCTGGGGAAACGATAATCTCACATTTTAATCAGATTAGTTTCAATACGTGTTAAAAAACAACAGATTTGTTTTTATCTTTGTGTCTAAACTCAAAAGATAAAGATAATATCTTACTTTGAAACCTCCCCTAAGAGCTAAACATTTAGTTTCTCTAATTAAATCTTTAAAATTTAAGTTTAAACTGATTATCTCTTCATGACAGAATCAGAACTTCAACTCAAAAGGAACCAAATCACAGCTTTTTCCATCAAAATGCACTTAGATCAATAAATGTTCAGTCATTATGTCCAAAACAAGAGCAATAAGACACAAAAGAATGTATAAAATCTAGTTTGTATTATAAATATCTATAATATGTATTTGAAACAAGAATCTACTTAGATTTTCTCAAATTAGGCCAAATATCAAATCAGCCTGTAAAATATAAATACTGTTTTGTAATTTTAATCGTTCTAGTTTCTTAAATTTATTTTTAAATAAGTAGATTTATGTGTGTAAAAAAAACCAACATTTATTCATCTTATGTTTTCCATATACTTGCAATGAATAAATATCATATTTTAAAAGAAGTAATGTGTTCACATACAGTGCAGGTGATGTAAACAAATCAGAACTAAAACAGAACCTGAAAATGTCAAAAACTAGAACAAATAATAAGAAAAACTATGAAACATGATGTAAAAAATAATAAAAATAAATTATGCTCCTAAATTACCAGTTCTTTTTTTCCTTTACTGAACATTAAGGAATCACTTCATTTGTTAAAAACAGGCAAAACCAGAATAAAACTGAACTATGAACTGCTTATAGTACATATATTTAAATATGTATAGAAATAATATTAATATTATTATTTTCAAGGTGCTAAAGCTAAAAGAACAAAGTAATAAAGTTGCTTTGTTGCCCCCTAAAGGTCAAAGTTGCAGCAATTTATATTCATGGAAAGTTGGAAAGTTTTGATTTTTTGTTCCAATTTTATCATTAAAATTTAAGCTTCAGAAAATCACAACCATCATCCATGAAAATGCCTGACTGAGATTAATCTGGATGAATTATGAGTATCAGTTTAATCTGCAGAGAGCAGAGAAGCTGCAGAGGGAAAATCCTGCAGCTTTATGATTTATAATAAAAACATGAACGTAATATAAATGTTTCTATTTCTAATTAGTCTTTTTATCTGAGCACAGCAACAGGTCACAATACGAAGCTGCAGAGGAATCACAGCAATCTGGAACGTTTCCCACAGAAACCAGCAGCGTTCTGGTTTCCCACAGAAACCAGCAGCCTTCTGGTTTCCCACAGAAACCAGTAGCCTTCTGGTTTCCCACAGAAACCGGCAGCCTTCTGGTTTCCCACAGAAACCGGCAGCCTTCTGGTTTTCCCACAGAAACCAGCAGCCTTCTGGTTTTCCCACAGAAACCAGCAGCCTTCTGGTTTTCCCACAGAAACCAGCAGCCTTCTGGTTTCCCCTCAACAAACAGAGAAGAAAAATAAACTTTTAGAACATTTTAGAATATTTGAAGTTTATTCTGAGGCGACGGTCCGTCCTGATGAGGCCACTTTTCAATTCTGTTTGTGCAAAAGAACAACTGGGTCATTTAAGTCAAAAGTAACTGAAACTGAACCACCAGGAAGGCCGATCCGAATCCAAATCCAGTTCTTCCGGTCCTTCAGATTATTTCTCCAACAGGAGTTTCAACAAAATGCATTTTCCTCTTATTTTCTTCTTCTCTTTTCCAGGATAAAACAGCAGCAGGAACCATCAGAACCACCAGAACCATCAGAACCACCAGAACCTTCAGAACCATTAGAACCACCAGAACCATCAGAACCACCAGAACATTCAGAACCTTCAGAACCACCAGAACCTTCAAAACCACCAAAACCTTCAGAACCATCAGAACCACCAGAACTTTCAGAACCATCAGAACCACCAGAACCTTCAAAACCTTCAGAACCACCAGAACCTTCAGAACCTTCAAAACCACCACAACCTTCAGAACCACCAGAACCTTCAGAACCATCAGAACCACCATAACCTTCAGAACCATCAGAACCACCAGAACCTTCAGAACCACCATAACCTTCAGAACCACCAGAACCATCAGAACCGGGCTCCCATTGGCTCCCTCTGCTCCGGTTTAAGTCACGCTGCTTCCGTCTGCACTGACCTCACACACGTCTTCCTCACACACACCTCGAGCCAATCCCAGCCCTCCGAACATTCCTGATCCGTGATCCGGACCCGGACTCTGGGAGACGACCCCCAACATCGCCCCCGTGGTAGCGGCCATGGTGTTGCCATGGTGACTGCTTCCTCTGGAGCCGCCATGTTGTCCAGCAGCAGCTCCTCCTCCTCTGGCTGCTCCTCCCTGACCTCCGTCAGCGGCAGACAGCAGCAGGTGGGTGGAGGCGTTGAAGTCCGGGCCTTCCTCTGCTCCTCCTCCTCGCCTCCCTCCCTCCCCGCCCCCCGCCGTGTCGCCGTCGGCGCCGCGCCTCTCGCAGTGCGAGCGGTGCCTCATGAAGCTGTCGCGCCACATGAACTTCTTGCCGCAGCCCAGGCAGTCGTAGGGCTTGAGGCCGGTGTGGGTCTTCATGTGCTCCGTCAGGTGGTGCTTCATCTTGAACTTCTTGGCGCAGACGGGGCAGTGGAACGGCCGCAGGTCCAGGTGCATGTTGATGTGCCGGTCCCGCATGCTCTTGTGGGTGAAGGTTTTCCCACAGTGACACATGAACACCTTGGCGGTTCCTCCGGAGCCGCAGCCGCCGCCGGCTCCGCCTCCGGCTCCGCCTCCGACCCCGCCACCGTCAGAACCGTCCGGACCCAATCCGGTCTGCAGCTGGACGGCGCCATGCTCCAGGCCGGGCGTTTTGAAAGAGGCTCCGCCCATCATGCCGGCGGCCACGCCCAGCGGCGGCGTGGCCGGGTCCAGGGCGAGGCCTGATGCCTGGCTGTACAGCAGGATCTGGTTCCCCTGCATGTCCAGAGGGAAGAGCTGCGACCGGGCCGAGGCCACGGACTGGACCTGACCCAGCAGGGCCGACACGGCCCGGTTGGCGCTCTGGTTCTGACCCACAGCGCCGTCATGAAGGTGCTGGGCTAACGTCTGCTCGATCAGGCTGCCCTCAAACTTGAGGTAGTCCTCTGATGACTGGCAGTAATCCACCTGCAGGGAAAGGTCAGAGGTCAGATCTGTTATTAACTAAATCATAGAACTGATTCTAGAAAAGCACGCCCACAGCATGATGCTGCCACTACCATGCTTCACCATAGTGATGGCATGCTAAAGCTGTAGTCTGTAACTTTTATAAAAATTGTTTTTTTACATATTTGTTGGAACTGTCTCCATGCTGTGACAGTGCTGCATGAGACAGATTAACTCTTCCAGCACCGACTAGAACCAACCAATCAGAGCCAGGAGGCGGGTCTTAGTGCTGTCAATCACCCTCCCTTTGGCACTGCTAGCATAGCCTATTGTGAACGCTCAGGGTAGTTAGCATGGCCACCAATGATAAGCAGTTTTCTTGTAACGGTAAATTGTTAATCCGCCATCAACCTCGAGCAGAGAGTACATGAGGTTGATTGACAGCGATGAGATCCTCCGCTCGGCTCTGATTGGTTGTTTTTGGTTCGGTGCCTTGCTTCAGACAGCAACAGTAGCCGAGGGAGGAGATCGATCTGTCAGATTATCTGTCTCATAATAAACTGTATTGACATGCAGGCAGTTTTAACAAATATATATTTTTAAATAAAAGTAAAATATTTCAGCTTTAAGTTCTACAGAATATTTAACTAAATTCCCAGTTTTTGAATATCTTATACAAACTAAACTAAAAAAAAAACGTGTTCAATTTGTAAGTAGAAAGAAAGAAGGTCTGTTTATTTCAGGGTGTCATAATAAAGGGGGCTGAATAAAAAAGAATGCCACACTTTTCAGATAGTTTATTGTAAAAACAAAATTACGATCTACAATTATCCTAATCCTGTTAGCAATTTGCCTGAATGTAAAGCAGTGTGAACAGTTTCAGATTAAAGGAGGAACCGGACTCTGGTACCGGCTGACCTGTGAGTCCATGTCGCTCTCCGCTCGGCCCGCCAGCTCCGCTGAAAGGCTCCTGATGTTGGAGATGTTGAAGTTCCCTCTCTCCCGTTCCCTGACCAGCTCCATCTCCCTCTCGTCTTCGTCCTCCTCATCCTCACCGCCCTCCTCTCCGGACACGACGATCAGGTCGTCGTCCTCCGTCCGCTCCGTCTTCACCACCACCCACTGCTTACGGGGCATGATGCTGGGCTGGCTGTAGGTGGGACGTTTCTGCAGAACCACCTCAGAATCCTCCCCGTCCTGGAGAGGGACGTAAAATACAGCCTGACATTTATTACTAAAATAAACTAAAGATTATTCTAGAAATCGATTATTCTGATGATTAGTGGGACAAAATAAATGATCACATTCTACTAATTTTTCAGTTAAGCCTTTTTACACAATATTAAAAATACATTAAAAGATTCCAATAAACAAGTAATTTACTTTTTAAATCAGAAAAATAAACATGTTGTTGCCTAAACGCAGTAGCAGGTTTCTTTTAGTGTGTCCTTCATTTGTTGCTGTAGATGCATCTGCAGCACAAAAAACATGGAAGCTCAGGTTTTCTGCTTGACTTAACATCAATGATCTGGTGATTATTTTTTAACTAACCAATTAATAATTGGACGGGAAAAGATGCTTAATGGGAGATTTATTTTCCTGTTACAGAATTTGAACCAGATGAAGTTAAAACTTCCAGCTGAGGAATTCTGGGTAGAACAGATTTACAGACAGAGGAATGTTTTAATCTTAAATGCAAAATTTAAGATTAAAAGAAAAAAATAAATTAAGATTAAAAGAAAAAATCTATATACATATATTTTTTCTTTTAATTTTTTTTATATATTTCTTAATTACTGCCCTGACTAGTTAATTATTTTATTAATCATAATTCCTGCATCTCCCTGAAATCTGACCTGATAGGAGGAAACGCCGAAGCTGTCGCTGACGCCGACCTCCTGCTCCAACGCCGAGCTGACTTTCTTCCTCCTCCCGCTGCCTCCTCCTCTTCCTCTCTTTCTGTGGTGGTACATGACCTCCTCCTCCTCTTCCTCACCCTCCTCCTCCTCCTCTATGAGCAGGGCCTCCTCTCCCCCTGACGGGGTGCAGTAGCTGGGGGTGTTACTGGTCCTGCCTCCATCCAGAGAGGCCCCCCCTGCCGCTGCGCCTCCCCCCAGGAAGCTGCTCCCGTCTCGGGGGCTGAAGTAGTTGGTGCTGCTGGGCGACTGGCTCTCGCTCACCGAGGGCCGGCTGGAGGGTTGGGGGACCCTCTGGGGGTCGTTGGGCTCTACAGCCGGGACACCACCTGTGGTCCCAGTTCCACCAGTTTCCGTGTTGTTGCTGCTGCTGCAGCCGGGATTGGCCGAATGTCCGCCTCCACCTGCTGCGTCCTGCGCTCCTCCTCCTCCTCCACCTGCCGCTGCGGCGCGGCCCTCCTTCAGCAGCTCAGTGCATTTGTCCACGATGTGCCACATCTGCAGCACGCTGCCCACCGTGAGGTAGTTAACGATGTCGTCGCGCAGCATCCGGAGCTGGCCGGTGTAGGCGCAGCTCAGGACGCTCTCGAACGCCAGCGGGTCCATCACCGCCGGGATGGAGACCGTCGACATGTTCTTCAGCAGCACCTGGAAAAGGTCAAGAGGTCAGGGTTAAGCTGCTTCAAGACAGGAGTGGGCATTAATTATGATAAGATTTTGATTTATCACTGATTCACGATAAATTCAAACTAATGTTTAAATTTGCCCCAAAACCTGTGTTATCGACGCCTGATGTGGAAGGTTTTGTGTTTTATCATCACTAGAGGGCGCCAGATTTATAAAGCATTTATAAATTTGGCGCCCAAATTTAAAATTTATAAATGGGAGCCATTTATAAATTTGGCATCTTTGAAAAAGTTTTTCAAAGACGAAAAAGTTTTCATCTTTTTTTTTAAAGATGAAAACTTAAAGAAAAAAAAGGTTATTGCATCATTTATTGTGATAAATTTCTTATCATTATAACATTTTGACACATCGTTGTGATGATAAATTCCAATTAATGATGTTTAAAATCCCCTCTTTGCTTAATAGCTGATGTGAAAGGTTATGTATTTTTATCACCACTAGGCGGCGCCAATTTTGTGAAACATTAATAGGAAAGTGAAAGATTGTAAATAAAAACATCTTAAAAACAGCAAAAAAGGATTTTTCATTTTAAAGGTTGGAAATTTAGCTAAATATTCTTTGCACTAAATCATAATATGTCGTCACTGTGCTAAAACGTGACAGTTAAGGACGGACATTTATCGTTTATCATAATAAATTTCTCAGGTTTTGATTTATCTTTGTCGCAATAAATTCCAATTAATGGTGTTTAAAATCCAGATTGTAAGTTTACTATTTTTCTCCAGTGTTTGTTGAATAAAGTCGTTCCAATAAATATTTAAAAGTATGATCAAATGAAGTTGCTTTGTGCATTTTAGTGAAACAAATCAGATCTATTAATGTGACTGGTCTCTTAAAGACGTCTAGTTAATTATTTAATAATAATTAATTATTATTTTATTTCAGAACCATTTGGGTCAAACTCGCCCACCTGATCATGGAAGTAGGGCGAAGACGCGGCCAGGACGCAGCGGTGCGCCTTGAAGACGTGTCCCTGAACGTGGATGGACAGATCGCACAGACTGCCGTCCTCCCTCTGCCGGTTGAGGCTGTCCAGCACCGAGGTCTGAGCGCCGGGGAAGCTGACCTCCACCGCCGACCCGCCTGAGCCGCTGCTGCTCCCCACCTCCATGGGAACCGACTGCATCTGCAGGAGGAAGACTGTCAGGATCCACCAAGTTTCAGACTCTTTGTTGAAGTTTTTATCAGTATTAATGATTTTATTTTCACTTCTCCTGATCTGGGGCGTACCACAAGGCTTAAGTCTGATACCCATTTCGTTTTTCTACCTTGTGCCACTTTGGTTTTTCCCCTGTGTTTGCATCTCAATCTCATCAGAAGGGATCCTGAGCTTTGTCATAATTTGAAATGCAGGCTACACATTGCAGTGGTCACCACTCCATCCCAGAGACACACACTCATCTTTAAGAATAATTTTGAGAAACCAGTTAACCAAACAGACGTGTTTTTAGACGTCAGAGGAAGTCAGAGTACCCAGAGAGAACCGATGCATGCACAAGGAGAGCATGCAATCTTTACGCAGAATTTTGTTCAGTTACAGTCCCATCAATATTCAGCTACCAGTCTCTTTAAATAGAAAATTAAACTTCACAACAAGTAATTACTGCTTTGAAGCTAAAATATTGTTTACTTCAGTTCAGCTGAAGAAAAGAAAAATGTTCTGTTAGATTTTTATGCAAACCAGTGCATGCATTCTTAGTTTATGTGAATTCACCAAAATATACAGAATCAAACTGAGATTTGCATGCAAACAGCTCTTTAATATTAAATATGATCAACATTTAACTAAAATATTCAGCAGATGATCACTCAGCAACATTCCTTCATAACCAGGTTTTTCCATGTCCTTTAGTCAAATATGTTCATTTCTATTGCATGTCATGCATCACCCATCAGACACAAAGCAGCAGGTCATATTTACTGACAGCACAGTGTTGTTCTAGTTTAACAGGTTGACTTTACAGAAAGCTGCACATCTCTGCAGGTTCTCACTGATAATAACACTTTACTGCAGAGTGCATGAGCCTAAACCCAGAGTCAGGTGACACTTACTGAGCTGCACATCCCAGACTGAGCTGTGATCATGTCCTGAGTGAGACTGTCAGCTCCAGTCTGACAGAAACATCTGTGAAACATCTGGAACCGCGTCAGACTCCATCACTACAGCTGTGGTTAGCCTGCTAGCCGCAGTTAGCTCAGCAGGCGGAGGTAAAAGGTTCGGCTCACCGTTTCAGTCCCTGCTGCCCTCAGAGGTCCGGCGTGTTTGGGAGCCGAGGGCAGGAGCCGCTGCCAGGTCACCCAGAACCAGAACTTCCTGGCGCATTTTCACCGAACCCGCCGCCCGTCGGAACCCTGCGGCTGCAGACAGAGACTCTGCGCCTTTAAGGCCATTCCAGACAGGCGGGCCAGACTTTGGCCGACAGAAAATCACAGATTTAAAGTAAAGCTTTAATAAAGACAGAAAGGATCTGGAGATTTTATTTAATATTTAGATATAAATAAAATCATGAAACTGCCACACCAATAATTTTATTTTCACATATTTTAAAGCTACTAGTCAGTTTTCCCCCTAAACTAACAAATGTCCAGAATAAAATTACAGCTGGTTAATGAAGTTCAGCTTTCTGCTGGAGAAATGAACAAAAATACGTTTTAAAAAGCGAACTGAAGAAAAAAGAAATAAACCACCTAATGATTAAGTGATGACGTCACATGAGGTATTTTAACTGCTCTGGGTTTATTCATAGGTCTTTTTCTATTTTGTACATATAAACAATCAAATATTGAAACTATTTATCTGAACCATTGAATGAGTTTATTTTATGCTGTGAAATATTTTTAAATCTGACCTAAAACCCACTAGAGCCAATTTATTCCTGAAATTCAAAAATAGTTTATTGATCTCAAAGGGAAATTAAATTTATATTATTTAAAAATTCTTTAGTTAATGTAGATCCAGTTCAAACCACAACTGAGCAAAATCCTGGTGTTATACAGCAGTTATTGGTATTATACAAGTTATGACTTAGTTTGAATAAGTTTTAGTTTAAAAATAAATAAAAGTATTACTCAAAACCAGTCAAAGTGGAATATTTTTAATATGATCAAATTTTTGGATCCACATAAGAGTCAGAGAATTTGAGACAAAAAACAAAATAAATGTTCTTATAACAGCAATTATACATGTTGTAAATGGAAAAACAAAATAATAGTAAAAGCTTAGAACAGTATAAGAGTTAAATCTAATTTAGTACTAAATATCGATCACTGCTGCAGGTTGAACCAAACACTATTATAGAAATTGAATTATAAGAATAAAGACATCAATACATTTATTTGCAGTTGTTCTTCATTTATTCATACTTTTAAAAAAGATCAGAAATAGCTAAATAAAACGGACCTTTTTCCTAAACACACCAGTGATGGATATTTAATGTCTGAGTCAAAACTTAAGAGGTTAAAAACAGACAAATATGTACATATGGCCCAATTTACACAGACTGAGAGAAAAAAAATTAAAAACCTGTTAGTGATTACCAAGAGGCCCTGAGAATTTAGCAAAGCTTTCATTTCTTATGGATTTGGCACCAGATTAAACTCCGAACAGCAAAGAGAGAAACCGAGTACAAACATCTTACAGACTGATTATAGTAATAAAGTAGAAAAAAACAACATGTTTATGTAAAAACTTGGATCTACTTCTTGTTGGAACTTGCCGTCCCGATGACGCAATCATTCACCTGGAAAAACAATAAAACAAAAATTAAAAAAGCTTTTTATGGGAGAACTGAACTATTTATACAGCAACTCATCAGGATGGTGATAAACATGAATGATTCATCCAACTATGAATCACTGAATAATAAATAATATCAGCCATGTTTCAACAAACTGACTAAACAATGTTTTAGTGAAATCATATGTCTGTGGATTATAAGAAAATATTTTATTTCATGGTAAATAATTCAGACCAAACTGACTGACCTTGCTGGCAAACCTCAGAGAGTTGAGCGTTTCTCCAAAGCTGTCCGACTCTGGAGAAATGTTCACGAACATCAACCTGGAGTCCAAACAATAAGAACGATCAGAAACCATGCTTTGAAAGTCACAACAACACGGCTGATGTTTCTTCAGATGATCTGATTCATATCTTTCAAATAAAGCATCTTTTAAACATATGAGTGACTTTTGCAGGGTAGATGATGAAAAACTCACGTCTTGCTGTTTCCTCCGAGGCAGTTCTGCAGCAGGTAAGTGAGCTTGGAGTTCCTGTATGGGACGTGGCTCTCCTGAAACATTGTTTTTGTGTTAGAAGCAGAATGAAAACCGGCTCATACTGTGAATAAATCACTTCAGGTCTCACACACCTTGTTGGCCAGAGAAGTGATGACGATGCCCAGGTTGGACAGGGAGCTGTTGATGGACGTCATCTCCTTGAAACGCTCTCCCTGAGACTGACTCTTCACCATGCGCTCGCTGCCGGCCAAGTCCACCAGGCAAAGAGTGGCTGTAACCGTGGAAACGAGGACCAGTCAGGAAACGATTCAGTTCAAAACACCTGAACAGGTGCAGCAATTAAATTCTGGAGCTCATTTATAATCTCCGTTTTTGTAAAGTTTTGATTTGTCAATATCAACATTCTGCTTTAGGAATAACAGAAACTTATGTTAACATCACAGTACAACTTTTTTATGATATTTTTCTTTTTTTTTATGGTATTTATATCAGGAGCAGAAATCACAAAGGAAAGAAAAGCTAGAAAGTTAAATGTAACCAGCTTTAATCATCGTTTAGTAGCAATAATTAAAATTGGCATGGTTAGCATTGCTAAAACAATCTTCCAATAGATTATTGAGAATAGATACATTTTCTGGTCCAAGTAGAAAACAAAAACATTTAAAATGTCTAAACTCCAACATCTCCAAAAGGATTCCAGCTTTTCCAAATGAAGGACGTAAAAGGATGAAAAAGACTGAAGGCTTAAAATGATAAAACAGAGGAAATGTTTATATCCTTATTGTTTCTTCATTTACAAAACTTCTGGCTCTTTTCAGTCTAAACGAATAGAAGAAATGATGTGAGATGTGAGAGAAAATATTCTCCTTTGAAATAACTTCTTACATCTCTGATTTTAGATCCTCAATGCTGAAAAACGTATTATCTTCCACTAAAGAGTGTTGTTGCTACAACCTGGTAACATTTATGTGAAAGATATTGAATTTATGTGAAAGATATTGAATTTGAGTGTTTCATGTCCAATCAAACTGAAATGTCAGCCGACTCCAGCAGCTACAGTTCTGCTTGAACTAATCAGAAAGAGCAGATTGTTCCCACCAATCAAAAGTAGTATTTTAAGTACAAAAGGTGAACCCAACTCCATCATTTGGAGATAAAAACACTCACACTTGCATTTGATGTCCCTGCCAGCGTTCACTCCCTCGATCTGCAGCTGGAACACCGAGTGTGAGCGGGAGGAGCGATCATTCACGGCCGTCTGGGCCGTGGAGCGGTTCTCCTTGGCCAAAGCAATCAAACCAAGAACCTGAAGGAAAAAGCAGAAGATTCTCTGTCAGTCTTTACATTTTGGTCTCTGACGGTGTTGTAGAACTGGAACCTCAGATGGAGCCGTGCCTGATCCTCGGTGTAGACCTTCTGGTAGGTCAGGTTGGTGACGGTCACGTCGCTGCTGCCCGTCTTTCGGATCTCGTGTTCGGGCCTCTTGCTGGCCTTGCCGGTGTACAGGAGGTCCCGCAGGGTCTCGTTGTAGATTTCAACAAAACTCGCAGTGAAGGTGAACTGAGAACGAAACAGATTAAAAGTTATTTTGTCAGCTGTACTATATGCTGAGTAAAAAGAAAATTTAAATTGTGGTTTCTCGAGAAGTTCTCGCTCTCTGTTCAAGGTCGAAGGGAATCATTTTTCAGGATCTGAAACTATGTAAAACCAGTAATACCTGTGGACTAAACATGTCTGTCGTATGAAAATACTGTTGTGCTGTATAATGTACTCTGGTTCTGACTTCTGGCAAACTAATGATTATGTTTTCTGGCAAAGTAAGAAGAATCGGACCACAACCACCCAGCTTCCTTTCACTGTTAATGCGTCTCGTACCGCTGCCTGTCCTTCACCATGTATATTTCAAAATGTACGGCTCCATCCAGTGAGGGGTGCTATTACTTTTGTTGGCATTTCGAGTAACCATGGCAACATAAGTAGAGAAAAACGGGCCAAATTCAAATCAAAACAAATTCTAACTGTCACCATTTTGTGTCAGACAGAGAGAATTTTGTCTGGCCGTCTGTGTCTCACTCACACATGACAGTTTTCAGAGGATTAATCACCATAGCAAACACTATAGAAAACTCAGTGAGAACAGAAAAGGGCTGAGCAGAATTTTAAACTACAGTAAATCAGATTTTTACTTTTGCGTTGAATGTCTATAATATATTTACCACCAATGACAAAAAAAGAAAAAACTTTCACTTTTCTGCCATATTCACCAACTACACAATTCTTAGTATAAGATAAGTAGTATTTCAAAAGAGCAGAGGAAATCTTATGTTTTTTGAACAACAACAATGTTTGTTAATCTGTTGCTAGGAGATGAGTGTATTTTCTGGTAACCAAGGGCCACAAAGTAAACATCTGACTTTAACTTTTGCAAAATTTACCATCTATAAATTTGTTGTATCTAAGCAGGTAAGCAGTATTTCAAAAGAGCTCATGTTTAATAAACAATAATAGTCATTGTTATTAATTTAGTGTTAAGAGAGGAGCGGGGGTTTTTTTCTGATAATGAACTGCCACAAAGTAGAAATCAGATTTTTACATGTGTTGAATGTCTATAATATACACTGCTCAAAAAAATAAAGGGAACACTCAAATAACACATCCTAGATCTGAATGAATGAAATATTCTCATTGAATACTTTGTTCTGTACAAAGTTGAATGTGCTGACAAAACAAAATCACAATGGAAATCAAATTTATTAACCAATGATTTCACAGACGTTTGATTTACTTGGAGTTATATTGTGTTGTTTAAGTGTTCCCTTTATTTTTTTGAGTAGTATATTTACCACCAATGACAAAAAAAAAGAAAAGCATCTTCACTTTTCTGTAAAATTCACCAACTGCACAATTCCTAAGTAAGATCTAAGCAGATTTCATTAGTTAACGTTAAAAACAAGTGAATGAGGTGAAGCTAAGCTAACCTCCCAGCCTTGAGAGCTCAGCTTGTCCCTGGCTCTGAAGATCTGCTGCACGGCTCTGGGAATGACGCCCCTGGTGTCGTCCACTTCCTCTCCCTCCATGGTGTAGGTTTTCCCACTTCCTGTCTGACCGTAGGCAAAGCAGCAGACGTTGTACCCATCCAGAGCCGACTGCACCAGCAGGGAGATCTCATCAAAGATCTGAAAACAAAACCTTCCCATGAGGCCTTTCCTCAGATCACAGCCGGTGTTGTTAACCTGATGTCTTCCACATGTTGCTCACCTCCTGCTGTGAAGCCACAGGCCCGAACACCCGGTCGAAACTGAAGTGGTAATTCTTCTGCGTCTCGGACGTTTTACCCGTATGAGACTACAGGGCAGAAAAAAAGTTCTGTTTAAATAGTCTGATATTTTTGTGTTGGCATGGCGATAAGCAGCAGATCTTTGCAACAATATTCCCACCTCCTCAGTTTTGGCCAGCATGATGGACTTGGTGTCGCTGGCTGTCAGCTGGATGTGTTTACTCAGGCCTCCATCTTCTAGAGGACGAACTCTACAAAACACCCTGATGTTACCCTGAAACACCAAACGATTCTCTTTTCAGCTTTATTCAGCGTTAGACATTAAATTAACCTGTGCAAACAGCTCAGCTTGGTTAAATAAAACGGATTTGACCCAGATCTTCTAAGGGTGAGCAGCGACCCACCTTCAGCTCCTGGATGGTGTTGTGGAGCCGCCGGCGCTCCATCTCCCCGGCGTGAAGATTGTCTCTCTGCTCCGCCACCGTTTCCTTCAGGGAGCCGACTTCTTCTTCTCTGTCTCTCAGGGCGGCCTGCAGTCGGGTCAACGTTGATTCCTGCACAGACAGCTTCATCTGCAGAGGAAACAAAACGCAAACAATAGGCATGTCACAATAAACTTCACTGGAAGATAAACTGTCAAAATGATTAACAATAACATTGTCAGTTTGAGACCATTTTCAAGTGTCGTATTAGAAATAGCATGTTAAGGCAATTCTGTACATTCAAGACTGAAAAAAAGCTTTTTTCTAAAGAATATTTAACACTGGAGCTAGAAAATATTTTATATAACCAAAATTAATAAAAATACAATAATACAAATAAGTTATGAAGTCTGTAACCAAAATTGCTTTTCAAAAAAATATCATTCAGCTTTGACAGTGAAAACAAGGAAAAGTGCCAGTTAGGACTTTTATTTAAAAAACATATTAAAGGGTAGCATTTCCAACAACGGTTGTCCACATTAAAATTCTCATTTTAATCTATTATGCGATTGTGACAGGCTTAAAACAAACAAACAAAAAAAACATTTTGTTTGTTTGATGGTTTTAAAAATCATATCTTCTCAGTTCTCTAAAGGTTAGACCTTCTAAACCAGGTGTGGTTGTTATAGTAACGTATCCTTCAGGTGTTTGGACCGATCCAGAACCAGCAGGTCAGAGCAGGATTCTGCTTTACCTTCAGAGTCTGCAGCTCCGTCTCCTGGCTGTCCCGCAGCGTCTCCATGACCTTATATTTCTGCTCTAAGTTGGACAGCTCCTTCTGGAGGACGTTCTTCTCTCTCTGCACTTCTTCAAGCTGATTCTGAACGCCAGACAACATCTGCAGCTCCGCCTCATACCCACTAAACCAGCAAGGAATCCAAAGTTAGCATCACATCATATAAAGATAAAAAGATCTACACTAAACTCATTTCCTACTAAATAATCTGCTCATGCCTGATTTTTCTCTTCTGTCCCTTGACTTCCTGCTCCAGCTCAGACACTTTGGCTTGACCTTGAGCCACGGAGTCCTTCAGCGCCTCGTTCTCCTCGTTTACAGACCTGTACTTGGTCTGGTAGTTGCGGATCTTACCCTCCATGTCATTGACTTTACCCTTCAGGTCCCATGGCTTGCGGCGGGCGGCTCCTGCACAAGAATTTCATGCGTTATTCAAACCTTTTCAGTCAAAATGAAATTTGATTTATTGAATTTAGCAGCTTCAGCCTTACATTTATAAAATCCATTAATCGGTGAAGCATAAAAAAAGATGTTATTGATTCTTAAAGTCATTTGAACAAGATGAGATGAGACTCATCTTGTTCAAACGT
>CAEFZX010002251.1:0-46968 GCA_903066825.1 Alfaro cultratus | reverse complement strand
ACTGACATGCTGAAAAGGTTGTTGGTACGACCAGGGGAGAACTAAAACATGCAGGATACGCGCCCTCGAGGACCGACGTTGGGGACCCCTGCTCCAGACGTTTGCGGTGCATAAACCTACTATTCGGCCACCCCTAACCAGTGCTCACAAGCAGAAACAGTTGCATTCTCATGGGGAGCTTTGTTCAGTAAAACTGGATTTATACTGTAATAGTTCATGATTTGAAAATTATACTGACCATGATTTACACTGACCATTTAAGAAAATCTGAGAAAATACCACTTGCATAATAATTTGGAACACGGTGTATTCTTGAACCTCTTCTTCCAATGTATTTAATACAATAGAGTGGTTTAGAAAACATATCAAACATAGTTTCATTTTTATGGATTATATAAATAGGGACCAGAATATTTTCTTTTACATTACTTTATGTGAATTATATCTGGTGATTTTACAAAAGCTAGACGGTTGACAGCCTGTGCAGCAATGTCACTGCTCGAGACATTCACCACCAACCACAACAATGAAGATGGTGGCCAAAATCAATAAATCTATGTGTTTGATGTGTGTTTTTTGATCAGTTATCAAAGAGTTGGATTAGATAAAGATGCCAGCATCATGGGAGACAAACTGCTTCCATTATTAAAATCAAGAACGGAAACAAAATTAAAAACAAACATGAATGTGTTAAAATGTGTGACGCTACTATAATAATATAGGAGCCAGGTAAAACTCATGGAAACTTAATTATAAGTACTACATGTAATCGCCGTATGGTACTGGCAGAGCAAAACGAAACAAAACAAAAAGCCAGTGAGTTGTAAAGAGAATGAACTAATCCCCTGATTCCAAAAAACACCTAATGAAGGGAACTCGTGATTCCTGCTAGTAATTGCTATTCTACATAAAACCTTTAAAGTCAACTCAAGTTACAAGAGATAAAACTGGGTTGCTTTGTAACTTATCAGCAATTTTAAAGTGATAATCTAAGCTTTTACAGCTGGAAATAACTTTGTAAGACTTGCAGCCTGTTCATCTATAAAACGGCCATTGTCTGCTCCAGTCTCCTCCATCCTATACCTGACCCCCATCTTCCCATCTTCATCCCTCCAGGTCCCTGATTTATGGCCCCATTCTGCTTGCACCGATTCTCCTTCACCCCTCCACTCACGGCAACCACAAAGCCACACAGACAATTACAAGGAGAGTCTTACAGTAAGAAGCATCCACTCTGACAGTGTGAGGGTAAAGAAAGGGTTCAGATGGGAGATGCGGGGTGGCAGTTACGGGAAACAACCCCTCTGGTGAACCCCTCCCACAGATGTTCATCTTTGTGTAAAATTCAGTCCACTGGAGCCACGCTGCTGTATTGTCACTCGATTGTACAAACTTAAATAAATGACAACAGATGAAGTGTGATTTTTATTTTACCCCAATTTTAAACACTTTATCAGGCCATAAAAGAATGTGAAGAAGGTTTGAGGTCTGAGCAGCAGCAAAGTCCGGAAAATTCTGCGGTACAATCCTTTTACACTCCACTGCTTTTGCTGCAGTGCCCTGTATTAAGCACCCTTTCCTTGAACCTTCCATCTTTCCTACTGTCCTCCCTCTTGACACTCCTCTACCCCCACTTCTCCCACCACTCACTTAAACTGCAACTGAGGTGATTCTTATCCACAGTCTCTAAAGCCAACTCTTTATGCAATGAAGGGGGAATAGTCAGGATTATTTATGAAGATAAAGGCACGGACCACAGGCACAGATGCAGAGTCAAGCTTAAAATACAGATTTGCACAAATCCACCAGAGCCTGATATATTTAAGTAAAAAAAAAGCAAACAGACACATTGTTGCCAAAAAAAATCCAAATCTCTTATTGCAACTTGGTTCAAACTTATATGAGCATCTAAAATATCAACCGAATCTTTTGCAGCAAATCTTGTGAGTTTTAAGAACGTGTATTGGGGTGTGTTGATGCATCTGTACTTGACACTCAAACACTTCAGCATGATCTGAACACTGCTACAGCATTCTACACTGCAAACCAGACTTCTAAAACTAGATCACAATTGTAATTGACGTCTGAGCTTTATATACACCATACAAAAAAAACGCACTTTTTCACGTGTTTTTTCTGCTTTAGGTTAACTAAGACTACCAAGATTATTTCAATTTGCAAAACACCAGATTTACAAACAAAACTCCAAAGTTTACTTGCATTTTGTGATCCTCCCTTGACAACTTCAGCCAGCCACTTCACATAAGCTTCTGCTTTTATTCGGAGGTTGATTTGCATATTTTGAACCAGAACACGTTGGTGCAAAATATGGACAGTGTGATGGTTTGTTATTTCCAAATTGTTCAAAGACATGAGTGGGTTTAGATGTCTGAAAATAATAAATTCCTTCCATTTATTCTGGCATTTAGAAAATAGTAATTATTTTGTTAATGCCAAATGACCTAAAACAGCAAAAGTTCAGTTTGATTTAACGTAGTACAGTGAAAAAAATTGCTTTCTGTCCTCCCCGCCATAGTGTGTAAATATCTGGTTTAAACTGAATGGGGAAGAGCAAATCCCTGTGGGACTCAAAAAAAGAGAAGGAAAGTGATACAGGCAAACGTGCAAAATCTCAAACAATCATTGCCTTTTGAAAAAGGGCTACAAAAGCCTCTGGATGCATTCAAATAGGCCATAGCCACAGAGCATTTCACTGTTTGCTAGTTACAAGGAAGCAGTTAAAGTAGTATTGTACAAAGCCTTAAACACACTGCAGGCCCATGGGAAATCGATACAGTGCCTTGGAGCGTGGTATTACACTGCTGTGATTCTACCCATGTTTTTTACTGTACACTCTCTGCTGACTCTACCCGATGCTCTATCCTGTCGTTCTGCCTCTCCTCTCTCAGGATAACCTGGCTTACTTGACAGAAGACACAGATTATTGCATTTTCTTTTTATTGCTCACAACAAGGATCCCAAAGATCGTCTTCACACAAGGAAAACACATTTATCAAGTAAATGAGCAGCAAGTCAAACAGAAACTCGAAAGCAATGTTTCTAACGGGAGCAAAGGTTTTACAGCTACGGCAGCTGAAAAATGGTACAATCTCACAGCTACCTGTTCCTTCACCAAGAGCCTTTAAAACTCATGGCAGACTGGGAAAATATTATGGAAAACCAAAGGGAGGGAACTTTTTAATGAGGGTTTCACATATTCAAATTCTGCTCATTTTATTTCAACAAAACTGATAAGAGTTTTTTTTAAAAGAATAAGTGAATGAGCATCTAAAATATCGACCACATCTTTCAATGATATTTGTTTATTTCGTTTTGTTTTTTTTAATTTTAAGCTCAAACACCAACATTAATATCATCTTTAAGTTGAAGGAAAATTACACGTTGGTTTCCCAAAACTAAAAAATGCAAACACACACGAACAGAAAAACGTGGCGAGCATTTGTATTCAGGCCCCATACTCATACAACTTTAAAGTTAATATGAAATTACCTGATTTAAACAGTCTACCAGCTGGTAATTTAATTTGACTGTAAATGCAGCTGTTCTATGAACTGATAATCAGAACCAGGAACATGAAGGAACACAGCAGGTAGGTCAGGGAGAAAGTTGCGTAACAAGAAACTCCTGGTAAAGTTGAATGCAAACCATTTAGGAGAGACGAAATCAAGTTAGATGTAACCAAACTGAAAAAAATGCCATGCATTCAAATCCATCATGTGTGGTAGAAAATTAAAACTGTAACGCCACTGAGGAACTTAATGGTTACAGCATCATAATTCTGGGGTGCATTTTTTTCCAGTAAGGATTAGGAAAGTAGTCAGAGTTGAACAGACAACGGAAGAGCTGAACACAGGGCAGTCATGGAGGTAAACCCAAAAATACAACTTGAGCTATCTAGAATGGTTTTGACTCATAGGAATTGAAATGCAAATGCATGCAAATCATCTGATTTTTTTCCTTTTCACTTACCAAGTGTGCACTACACTGTACTGGTACAAGACATAAAAGCCAAATTAAATGAAGCTTAAAAATGTGACAATGTTCAAGGGATTTCAGTCATTTTTCCAGGCTCTGTATTGACATTGGTATGAAACTCACATTCTTCTTCTTTGGGGTCCAGTTGTGTGACGCTGATGGAGAGCCGGTCCACCCTCTCCTGCAAGGAGTTGACCCGGAACGAGAAGGAGTGGGCTTCATTGAACAGCTCTCCAAAAAGGTCCTCTGCATATTTACCTGCAAACACACAAGAGTAAAAGAAATCATTTTACTCTTCCAAAAGTTTCAAAATAAAATGGTTAGAAACATTTTACTGGAAGATATGAGCAGTTATTTAGCGTGTGAGGCAACTGCTTGCTGTCTAAACCAATATCTAGCATTCACTCTATTGTTTAAAGTAAATCATTTTGCTTTTGTAGAACATTTTTGCTTAAATGTAACTGTCAGTTACGGTTACTGTCAACTGACTCTGGAGACCTTGGTTGTTTGCAACATGTACTGTGGATCTGTTGGTGAGACAACTCAAATGCTTTTGTCAAACACAATCAAAGCAAGCCATGCTGCTCTTCTTCTGTCTCAGCCTTTTACTGAGATTTGAAGAAACAAAGTGACGACAAAGTGTCTCTGTAGTAGAGCAGGCCAACTTCTAACGTTTGGAGCTGTGTGGTGTAGACAGGTTTGTTAAACAACAGTGTGCCTTCAGGTGTCTGCTCTGTAAAATATAGACCTCCCTCTACTGAAGTGCATTGGAACGGGAGTAAGTCCATTAATCATGACCTTTTGTTTCCATAGTACCACACCGCCAGTACAAAATGTCATATCACCACTACTCCATTTAAAGTTAATCTCTAAGCTCAAAACTTACTGACTGCAATGTGGGATATTATGTATTTTGTTCTTAAAAATATGTATGGATTCCCTCAACACTGTGTGTGCAGGGTGAAAAAGAATCCAAGTATATAAACTTCTAGGAAAGAGGTGATGAATTTTAAAGAGTCTGGGATCTTTAATCTGAGTTGAATTTTTGATTTGGCATATAAAATATGTTTGTAGCATTTAATTTTTTAAAATGATAATTAAAAAAGATGAGCGTAAACAGGAAAAATAATAATTGTATAACTATGCCAGAAGAGGGACTTTGCAAACTTTTCACCACACCTTTTGATGCAGACATTTAACTTTTGGTTACATTGTTATTTTATTTAAATTATAATATTTAATTTATATTTCTCAATTGAAAAGGTGTACTTACCTTCTGGCCAACTACTCATTCATTATTTGCATATTAAATTCAGATCTGGGAATGATACCAAGGGATGGGCAACATTTTACTTTGTTATATGCAGAAGAAATGTGAATAAATCACTCATACTCATACAATAATAACAATAAACTAAGTAATTACTTTTGCAAACCCCAAAAGCCAGAAGTTTGGGAGTACTGCTCATTATTTTGCCTTTTCAAAGAATTTTCCACTGTTGATTTCATGAAAATATGATTGATTGCATTCATTACTGCATACTACTACAGTTGTACTGCTTAATGTAACTCATGTAGTGAAGCAAATGGGATAATTTGTCATTTTTAAAGCAAATCTTTTGAGGCTTGGGCCATGTGCAGTAACATACATTTGTACTGAATTTTGTAATATTTTGCATTCTCACTATTATCTTCATTGAAATAAATGTCATAAAACATTGGGGTGGAAATGGAGTTTATTGAGTTTGAGACTTTCCTAATAATATCACAACCAATGTTTGTCTGTTTTCAAAGTGGGGTTTGCAAAATAGTTTTTAATCAAGCAATACTAACCAATACCAATGAGACATTGTACAGAAGTGTATTTCACTGAAAATGCATTTCTGCAACATGTATTATAAGAAATTCAAGGCAGGTAAATATCCTCTACTTTTTAAGCCAGAAGTTATTTCTAAATCCGTTAACATATTTTGTAGATACAGCATAACACATCACTGTTTTTGTTTGTTACACATAAGACTTCACAGTTATGATTATGTCACTCATCTGTGCAGCCCAGGATTATGAATCTTGTCATGGCGATACTGAAGAAGTTTAACAGAAAGTCTAATGAGACTCTGTGGGCTGACTACAGATCCTGCAGCCGGTTTTAAATTGGTTTGCTTGTTTGAACCTTCAACTATGTTTGCGATGTATTTGGTAGATTATTTTCCTCAAGTCTTTCCTATAAATTATCTGGATCAGTGCTTATAGATTACAGCATGGAACATTTTACGTTTCTTTGCCTTCCCAAAAATGTAGTAAATAAAACTGAAGCACATTTGGAAATTAGATTTTTGCATTTTATTGAATGAGTCTTATTTATTTTTTTAGAACTTTCTATTAAATCCTTCAGGAATCTGCAGTAGAAGTTTTTATGCCAATTTAAGGATATGAGTGTATTTATGAGTGTCACTGACTGAGGCTGCTGAGCTGGCGGATGACGTTGGCCAAGGAGATGTTGGTTACACATTCCAGCTCATTCTTGATGTTTCTTGGCAATACCGTGTGGCACAGGTGCCTGGGCTCGATGGTACGCTTAACCAGCGGCATCGTTTTACTGCAACGACACTACCTATAGGAGAGAGATGGAGGAGGGAGATGGGGAAGACAGGGAGAAAATTTCATTAGTGTATAAAATTGTATTCTTGATTCTGCATAAATGTAAGAATAATGTGTCACTCAGACCAAGCAAGAATTCTTTTCACCCAGAAATAACGCACCACAGTAAAGAAAAAATGAATTTCATTTGTTTACAAACTGGAAACATTCAAGTAGCTTAACTTAATTAACACAATCTTGTGCTCATCGCTTAACATATGCAATCTGTTAACATATCACTGCACTTTGTCTGTTCACTCAGCCATGCTAATTACATTTAGCTGCATTACAAGGTTTTCAGAATCAATTCTCTTCCCTTTGCAAGAACACAAAAAAGAAGAAACAGAGGGGCAAAACAAAATATGTGTACAGAAATCAGACCACTTGAGGAGGGCACTATTGTTATCTAGACAGTCTTAATTGATGCATTAGCTGTGTTTACCAAGATTATTTCAACTTGCAAATGAGGACTAGTAATGATAAATTATTGGGTGATTCAAACAGTGCAACTACACGTGTCATGATCTTGTTTTTGGGTTTCTTCATGGTTTTTAGTTTTGATCCCTTGTTATTCGTGTTTTGTCTTAGCTATTCTTTGTTTTGTTTTGATTAGATCTGCTTTATTTGTTTTACTTTAGATCAGTCTTTTCTTGCGTTTAGTTATTCTTTATCAAGGTTGGATTTAGGTTTTCTCAGTTCCACTGTTAGTGTTTACTTCTCCTTGCTTCCCTGTGTCATCTCTTTCTCTCTCTCTCCCTCGGCTTGCCTTCTCCTCTCCCCTCACAGCTGCACTCAGTCAGTAATTAGTCCTGGTACATTGTTCCAGCAATCACACAATCACACTCCCAGTATTTAACTACCCCTCTTTCTCATGCACCTCACTGATTCCTTACTGGTTCCACGTGTTCTCTTCCCAGTTTGTAAACAGTTATTTTGTATTTTTTATTAAAACTTTTATCATTTACCTCCAGGATTCTGGCTTGCATTTTGGTCCACTTCATACATACAATATGTTTTTATTGCAGATTTATCTACAACAATCAATCTATTGGTTTGTATTTTTAAAAGGTTTTTACTTTGAGAAAATTCTTTATTCTTCCAAAAGGAATTACCTAAAACTTTACAGTAAGTATGTCAGACTTTTGTGCCACAGTGTAACATGGATGCTGAACTGAAGAAAAACAAACCGGTGTTTGGCATGTGCCTAAAGCTTACTGATGTGTGTACTGTTAGAGCTGTGAGATCATTGCCCTAAAATGGTTGAGGATTAGGTTTCTAAATACAAATCTAAGAAATTAGAAGACAACTGCTACATTAAAAAAACAATCCAAGATCATCTTTAAGTCTCCCATCACCCACTGAAAAATCCCATTCTGTACTGAAATGCTCAAACCAGCAAACTATTTTGACATGCCACATGGCTGTGAGAAATATGCGCAACGTGACTGAAGATGAGAACAGAATGGTGATAATTAGTGGGAAGCAAAGGTGAAAAGAAAGACCAAGACAGGAGGAGAGCTAAAACATCCTCCAACATGACTCCCACTGCGACAACAGTAGTTAATGCTGCTAATAACAGTTTCCCTGCTGCTGGCTTGCGCTTAATTAGAGCAGGCATGTGAAATGATGTGGAGATCAGGTGTTCTGATGTAAACTTCCTCGACAGTGATCGCGGCTTCGTTAAAGCATTGATTAAGCTTTAATTGACGTCTGGTACCTTAATATTCTGTGGTATTTTTAGTGCCGGCTCTTCTGCCAAGCAATAAACATGATTATTGACCGTATCCTAAGAAATGTAGGGCAAGAAAAGGCTATTCTCGGAAGCTGGACGGTGATAGGATGGTGACTGTGCTGAGGTGAGTCATCCTGGAGGCATCTCAAAAGGGGGCCATCAGTGACAACACACACCTCTCTGAGCTTGTGTTGAAGCCGTTAGAGTGAAATCTGTCGGCAGTGTTTCACTCTCATACAAATAAACCACTGAGTGAAATCCCTGCACCCTTTCTAAAATAGAAACATGTTCTCTATACTTTGTTTTAACTTCATGTGTCTTCCAACGGTCAGCATATTACTTACACATGTATATACAGACTTTCATCATCAGTGCCCAACACCACTTTTCATAACAGCCAGTGATCCCTGTGGTGTAATACAATTATTACAAGTCAGAAATAAAGCTTCAAAGTGTACTAAATCATAGTCGTAATCGCTTGGTTTGTTTTTGTGGTGGTTGAGACGCTAAAAGCTCGCTGATATTTTCTTGATATTGATCAATCCTGTGTACCTTTAAAGAGTAATTTCAATTAATTTTAATAGGCTTGGCTTCAATATCAAAGACAACCAGATTTTAAGAAGTGTCTGAACTACTAGAACTTTGTACCCTACAATTACAGACAGTATGAAATTTTCTTTTGTTATAAGGAGTATATAATAAAGACTCCTTGCACATATTTCTGAAAGCTTTCACGTGGCTTATGACCAAAGTCATGCAATTCCCCATAAATCCTCCCCTTATGCAGCAAAGACAGTCAAAAATTTAAGAAATATTCTGGGTGGCAAAATGTTTTTTGTCAGTCACGGCTTAGGCACCCGAAAAGTTAAGAAAAGCTAAACAGAACCGATCTGAAAGCATGAAGTACTCCTGGACCAAAGCATCTGTGTTTTGTGATTTGTTCTGCTGCATGATGTTCTATTAATGACACACGAAAAGAAAATCAGATGTAAAGATCTAAAAACAACCTTAGTCCAAATTAGGTCCTTTAAAACATTAAGCAGAGTTTATTTTCTTATTTTCATATTATAAAACCTTTGCAAAGATGGAAACCCAAATTAAATATTTCAGTCATAACTATTTGTACATTCCAGATGGGCCTCCACACTAGCCAGTTTACAAACATGTTCTTAAACTCTGTTATTGTCCATAAAGCTCAAGGCTTTTCTCCTGTCTGTTATCTTGATAAAGTAAACTTTTCTCCCACGCATAGGTCCAAACTAGGTTTTTATTTATCGGCTATTGAGAAAACGCTACCCAAAGGCTGAGGGGTTAATGATAACGATACCAAAAACTGAACAGTAGTAGCTGAAAATGAATTGAAGGAAAGCAACAAAAAAGGGAAAAAAAGACATGAAATAGATCTGCAAGTGATAGTCTTTTCTAAATGTGAGTTTTTCAAAGTAAAGTGCTACTTTGTCCGAGGGGCTCATTACATATAAGTATATGTGTTGGTTCAGCATGAAAAAGCGACGACAGTAAAGGCTTGCTTTTTAACTTTTCTACCACAGCAAACTTGTTCAGTGTGCGATGAACAACTGCAGGACACATTTACAGCCTCAGACATACAAGCACCTCTGCCTATTGAGATTTCCAAACCGAGGTTTGACATGATGGCATGTGACAGCTGTATTCTCACTGGAAAAATGATGCAGTTTCTTCTCAAAACCCATTCAAAGCTACCTACATAGCATCACAGATGTGACAGATTCTATCATAGAAGAAAACTAAAATTTTACACATGGCAAGAAGAGAAGCTCCACAAAACACAACCTCATTTAGACTTACAAAAATGAACTACAAGCAGTTTTATGCAAGAGCAGTGTCATCTTATTCTTTTATACTTGGACTAATACTTGGGAAATAGCACAGAATATTTGAAACCATCTTGAAATACAAAGTTTACTCCATAATGATAAACACAAGATGTTCAACTGTCCCGGTAGCACTTATTTCTTTTTGTTTTTGAAGTCTTAAAACAAAGCAAAGTTATTACTTAGGCACATAAGAAAGAGGTTATATTCTGAATGTTATATACTTTGATTTAAATTTTACCTTCCATTAATTGGAATGCATCAACACAGCATTCTGTTTCGTTTTTATACATTTGAATATGCATATAAATCTAAAAAGCTAATCTTAACTGTCTGCGTAAGAGTTGGATAATTGGTGTGCATCAATTATTTAACATACCTGAGTTTTCCTGCTTTATTTAATTTTTCTTTTCCCATCTAACGTGTGGACTAGCCTTGCTCTTTTCTTTTCTGCTCACCCCTTTCTGTTCTGTTACTACTTTTATGACCCATTCATCTTTGGTGGTGCTTCCCACTGTCACCAATCACCATGGTAACGGCTGCAGTGGGATGTCACTGATCACTTTATATCGTCCCAAAAGACACATAGGCAAGAATGAGGCTTTATGGGGTAGGGGGGCAGCAAGAGTGGGAATAAAAGAGTGGGCAAAGCCTGGAGTCAAACATCAGAACTGAGATGGTGAGTGGAATGAATACAATATGAGAAAGCAAATAAGGGACAAATCAGGGATTGTGTGCAAACACAAAGCAGGGTGAGGGATGGCACGTGCCAGAGAGGGGGCAGGAGACCTCGAGTGGTGCAGATCATTGCACTCTGGACAATATGTCCTACTAGAAGCTTTAATGAATCCTAATAGAATATTTTCTCACTCACAATGCAACTCCAAACCGTGCAGTATGATTTGGTCAAGAGTCTTTTATCAAGATGGAATAGCTGACATGTTAAACTATCAGGTTTTTTAAATTTGTTTAGCATTGTTTTTCTTGGGTTTGTTTTGTAAGAATATAAATTACATGTATTCATAATACATGTGTTACAGCAATACAAAGAAAATCATCTTTCCAATGCTAAAACAGTTTTTGACCTTACAGGGTGGTATTGTGTATTTTCCAGGCATACAGTGTAATTTCATAGCACAATTCAGTAACCTTTACTTTCAGTTGTTATATAAATTATGTATAAATCAAACACAACTTATAAATGGCCTCTGTCGCTTTAAGAAGCTCCTCCTCTTTGATGCTCTGCCCTCAGCATGTCATCACAACAATGCTATTCCATTAATCCATTTACAACCGGTCTTATTAGCATTGGACTGAGTAATAGTTCGTATGATAAGCTCAGCAGAGATCCACCACACCAGCCTCTTACTAATTGCTGCTGCCACTAGTCTGGTGGAGCTGTTAAGGGAGCAGCGGGCAGGAGTGCTCTCCTAAATGGCTGCCATGACCGATCAAAGATTCCTCAAACATGCATGAAAGAATCAAAGTAACACTCCAAGTAACACTCCAAAGTAACACTCTATTCCCTTGTTTTTTGACAAAGGAATAGAATTGCAACATGATGTGAATCTTAATTTTTTTTTTTATTTAATATCATACCCCCCATTTAAGTTTGCCATCAGTTTCTGGCTTTGTGAATAATGGATGCTGAAATCTTACGAAATTAGTGTCTGCTTTGTGAAACTTGTAGACATTAGGTGACATACTATTTGTATTTTGAAATATAACATTTTATGAAAGTGAAATTTTGTCCCAAGTCCAAGCCAAGTCTTGAAACCTTTTCATTGGGAGGTGAGTTGAAAATCTTATTTTTCAAGAATAATTGTACCTAGTTTATTCACAAAGCTATAATTTAATACTTATAGGTAGATGCTTATTGGTATTAAATATGAACAAACTACAGTGAATTTAACTAATAACTTTTACAGTGAAACGTTACTAGTTAAATAAATCACATTCTTGTGGACATTTGTTTATTGCACTTTTCCCTAATACTATAGATAACTATGAGACAGTGTGTTCTATCTTGCAGATGAAAATATAACAAATGTTGTCCGTCCTTCACTGCAGAATAAATTACAACTTATACATTCATAGCTGTTTTGAGGGGAAATGGTGCTTTTTCAGACCTTTAAAAGCTCTTTCCATAGTGTTGCATAACCTCTGTAAAAGCAGCTTTAAAAACACTTTTAGGGCTCAAAAAGGCTCAATAATTGTTTCCAAAAGTCTACATGTACATCAAAACCTGTGAATTATTTAGCAGACACTGTGAATGTTCCTCGAAGGCTAAAAGAAAAAAAAAAAGTGAAAATCGGAAAAAGAATTCATAATAGTACATCTCTGCTTCTGTTGTGATCTCCCACCGTGGAAATAGTCCCTCACAGTGTCAAACTGGCCTGAACATTGTGTGCTTTGTTCTGTGATTTTGGAAACGTAAACTACATCTGTGTACTTGCAATATTTTCCAAACCATGACTGCAGGCATAAAAACAGAAACATCTAATCAGAGAAGCTGGCAAAACTGGAAGTGCCAGTGGCAAAGGCAAACAAGCTGGCAAAGCAAACAGGCACAGGTGGTTTAAATCAACAACAGACCCGCAGAGCTGGGTGAAAAAAAAAAGCCCCTTTTACATGTAAAAAAAAAAATTTAAGTCAAAAGTCCACCAGGAAGACAAAATTTCACTTTAGTCAAAATATTTTTTTGCCCTTGCAACTGGCAAAATTCAAATGGACACATTTTGTTGCCATTTATGAATGTACTCACTTTGTATGTCCATTGTTATTGCCAATGAAACTGCGACAAGTTGGCGTCTCCAAAACTGATGATAAAAAAGCTGTGAGCACTTTTTGCAAGAATTTCAAACGTAAGTAAGGAAAAATTTCTCCCACAGGATCTAATTATTTTATAATTCATTAAAAAGACAGACTTACCAAAGCAGGGGACTGTACATATAAAAATTTAACATAGCCTCTGGGTATGAAAAGTGAGGCCAATATTACAGTGAATTAAACCTGAACTTTAGTTGATAACCAGCAGGGGGTGATTTCTTTTGACATAATTTAACACCTGATGGTATTGAATTTCCAAAGAAAATGACCTCCATTCTCACTTGATGACATATTTAAAGCATTCTCCACAACTTCATAGAGGAAGAAGGTGGCTTAGGAGGTCAAAGTTCATCCCGTCACTGGTCAGTTGTCAGTTCAAGCCCCCAGTTTGTCCGTCTCAGTCATTGTGTCCTGCCTTGCTTGGAGGCAAGGACACAATATATTGAGATTTACAACATTTTCTGGAGGCACCCATTGCACACTATAATGAACGCTTCTCAGTGATGACAAATAGGGGATACACTAAATGTAAAGTTACATGTTAGTTTGAAATACCAGTCATTTCTAATGACTGGTATTTGACATTAGGAGTTAAAATTGCAGATTGGGGGAAAAATAATAACAAAAAAGAGGAAAACAAAAACAATGCTTTTGTCATCTGACCATCTGGTGGTCAGATGACCTGGTGGCACCGACAGTATGGCTATCAGTCTGCCCCAGCGCAGCCATGGCTACAATGCAGTACCACCATTAGAGCGTGTGTGACTGAATGTAAAGTGTTTTAGAGTTGTTACAGGCCATTTTAAAATGCATACAATTAAATTCAATGAAACTTGCCAAACGTGTCCCTGGAAAAACAACCTCTGTACAATCATGAGGATTAAAAAAATCCATGATTGACAACAGTCATGGGGAAAAAAAACAATACAAGGCAATTTCTAATGTATTTGAAGCCCATCATTCCACAGTAAGAACGATTACTCACGATGGAAAACACTCAAGAGACTGATTTCACCTTAACTCTCAGAAAAATAAAAATGCAGAAAATGACCTTTTAGCATGACATGTTAAAAGGTAAAGTTCATGACAGGGCAATTAAAATAAAACTGAACAATTAAGGCTTGTTCAGAGGAGTTAAGAAAAGAAATAAATTGCAGCGTTGCATCTAAATAAACAAGACTCCTGAAACATTTTCCTTTGGATGGCTGAGACAAAATTAGAGACATTTGTCCACACTGCAAAGCAGTTATTTAGCAAATACATATTTTCCATATTACTTTATAATATTTTACCTAAGGTAGTAAGATATCATTACAATATGTGCAATATCACAATTAGTAAACCAGTGTCATGCAGCATTTGATAGGATGCCATATAGTCCAAATACTTTAATTAGAAATGAAATGGCCATTATTACATTCCTACATGAATGTACCTCTACTCTTATGTGAATAAAATTTCTGGATTGTCTACCCACCGTGAGTGACTTTCATGCATGAAGAACAATCATGTTTTAACCAAACCTCCACCAGACACACACCTACACTTTATGGTAATGTGAGGCTCTTTTTTTTTCTTTTTTTTAAAACACACAAGCTTTGTTGTTTTACTATTATTTTCTATCTGCTGAGGGAAATGTACAAGTGCCGCTACAAAGCTCACACAAGTGAGTCACTGCCATCAAGTGATGAATGGACATATTAAGCCACAACTATCTGTCACCTTCAGCAGACATTTCATTCATTGCAAACTTAACTCAACTTTAAATTTGTTAAAACATTGCTAGTGGAAACCGACTTCACCTGGAGAAAGCTGGGCAGCTCATTGGCCAGGTTGTAGAAAGTCCTGTGAATGTGCCTGCGACACACGAGTGTGTGTGGCCGCAGGGCGGGCTACAGGTTTTGTTTAATTCAGGACTGTAACCGTTTCATGGTCCTAGGATTACATCTGCAATTAGATATTTGATGGGAATTAATATTTAATTTCTAAACAAAAACTCCTCTGGTCAAACAAGCTTTTAGTTGTTCTACTATAAGTATGATTTTAAGGACCGTACACCTTGCAGTCATCCCATCATTGCGTTGACCAAAAACTCCTCATGAAGTATTGGACTTTGTCGAAAGGCCACAATTAAAACATTTTAATGTTGTGCTAAAACAATTATCCCAAGTGTGTCAGCAAACCTACAACAAAGTGACATAAAATAGAAAAGAAAAACCCAGCTCAGTCAAAGTCCAAACTGAAGAGATAACTTTTTTTCACATGGAGAAAATACATTAGAAGTGAGAGATTTTTTTTTTTTTGTCAACTCCACACCTAGAATTTCAACAATAAACTTCACCTCCACCAACATATATTTAAATAACAACCCTCATTCCCCGAACTATAAGTCACAATGGAGGGAGCTTGCAGAGCATATCACAGCATAAACCTGTGTTTCTTCCTGCCAATTAAAATTTTGTACCAGCTGACGCCCCTTAGGGAAGTGCGATGACACCTTGCTGGCTCTCACCAGTGTAGTGCCATTAAAATTTATGTACAGACACATCAACCTCACACAAACAAACATAAACGGAGCCCACATTGGCCTAAAAATACACCTGCAGTAGTGTCAGGGTGGTCGGAGACAGCTATGCTAACTAGGTTTGCTGTTTGGGGGAACTTGTGTCAAGGCATATAAGGGTAGATAAACATTATTCTAAAATCATGCCTGCAGCCGTTAGGGTCACAATGGAGAACAATCCTACTGCTGTGTTCAAGTGTAAGAGAATCCATAAAACCTGTGCTGTCTCCTGTTTTACCAACTTCTCACAAAAAAACAGGTCTAAATATTTCAATCAGGAATGTGAAAGAAGTGACTGTGACTCCCCACTATGATTTGCCTTCTCCCTATTCTTTATATTAGTAATGAAGCTCACAATGGCAGAGTGATGGGACACAGACCACACTGTATTTTGTAAGAAGATTGAATCCCTTTAAACATTCATTTAGCAATCAGGCTTTATCCCACAGTAGATGAACGAGCCCAACTAAATATTCATGGGCATCTGTGTGGCAACATCAATGAGTAAAGTGTCTGATGAACAAACACACTCACAGAGGTTTATCTGCTGAGCACATAGAAACCCACTGGTATGAATAATGAAAGCCTGCTGCTCAATAATAAATGCCTGCATGCTTGCACTGTGCAGCTGCACTTGTTTGGCCTGTGAGGGAAATTCTATTACACTAACTCCCTTGGTGTTCGTACAGATGTGAAGGACAAAAACTGAACCCCCCTCAGACTCACCACAACAAATAGGCAATAAGCAACAAAATAATAAAAAAAAAAGCAATAATAGCGACTTTGTGACAAAATCCAATCTCCAGAAAGCAAGGAGAAAGTTACAAGTCCAATGTGCTTCTATCAGTCTAATGGTAAGCTCATGTTCATGTTAATAGTCCATATTAGGGCTTTAAAACATATTAATATTGTACAAATAAAAAACTTGAGTAATTATTAATTAGTCCTGCAGTTGAGTAAACTGCACTCACCACCGATTATGATTTTACTAAATACCTATTTCAGTTTTTGCCACAAAAAAATACAATTGTACAAAGTAAAGGTGTAACAATCCATCCAGTTCATCTGGATGGATTCAAAAGAATTACATAACAGTTGAGTAACATTTTTCCCCAAAAAGGCTCTGAAATTTGAGATTAATTTCACAAGAAAAAAACACTTTAATATTTGATGATGAGCCATAAATCTGCAAGAAACAAATGACTACTTTTCAATAAAGTCAGTCATTTTTAACAAGAAACGCTAAAACTCCTCTAAGATTGATGTGGTACATGTAAGGGATGTGCATCTGGATATTTTCAAAAGTGTAAGTGGTAGTTCCAGACATGTCACAGGTTCTTCATCCCCATTTCAGGTGTGTATTCTGGATTCCTTTTGAGGTGTTAAAGAGAAGTCTACACTTGGAAGGCGTTGTGTCTGATACAGGAAGAGACCCTGTATGCATCTCTTACAATCTGGAATATATCCAAATGTAGATTTCCTAAATTAACCACCTAAACCTTACAGGACTTATATCACATTTTGTCGCAAATAACTGACTTTATAATGTCAGTAAATTCCAGTTTTTTCCTAACAAATTTCTCAATTTAAAATGTTAGAATCGTAATTTATGTCTTTGTTTTTTACATCAGTTTTTGTTTTTGGTAGAAATGTACTCCTCATGAAATGACTAATACTCTTTTGCAAAACTTAATGTCCAAAATATTGTGGAATTCCCTTTTTTAAAGGTAATTCAAGATTTGATACATTTGAAACTGTGGATTAAAAATATGCAGCACAGAATTATTCAGCTCTGGGCCCTATGCTACAAAGTAAGGTCAGACATATCCTAGTTTTGGTAAAGAGTGCTAGCTGAACTAAAACTGGCATTGCCAAGTGCGCTCAAGTGACATTAAGAAGCTTATTATCAATTTAGTCAATCAACTGAGGGGTACTGACTCAGAATATTTGTGCAGTCATGTAAAACACGTGGACATATGGCCAGTTAGCATTGACCGGCAGAAATAGATCCGACTCTAAGTGAAGCACAATTCACAAATTGTGAACTGAGAAAACTACAACTATATTGACAAAGCTTTAATTTAACATGATCTTTCTATTCCATCCTCAATTGTCTTAAATTCTCCTTGTACTATTATGTCAACAAAGAAATTTGAGCAAGGACAACCAATTGTTTTGTTTTCACTGTTATTTGTGGCATTGATTTTGATGAAGCATTACGTGTGGACTCAGTATCTGCAAATGCCCATGTTTCTTTAAATTACTTAGCATCTGGGAGAAAAATTCTTGATTGGGACATTTCTAAATTAGGTTAAAAGCAGGAATTTCTTGACCAACTTTGTTTTCTAGGTCATCTGACACACACAAAAAATGTCAACACTGTTTATAACCCACTTTAGGGATGTCTTGGGCAAGATATGTTTTTGTCCTACATACCAAGCAGCGTCATTTAAGAATGACAATTTACAGATGCCCATTCACAGACTGTTCAGAAGGAAAAGAAATTAATTGCCAAATGGTGACTTGTGATGTAGATATTTTGAGCTTAGAAGCAGGAAGTTGCAGCACTTTGAGGGACTTAAGCGTGGCAGACATTGAGGGGTTTGATATGTGGGGAAGACGAACAGGAAGTCAAGCTCGCTGAATTTGTTGGATGAATTGGACCAATTAGCCAGTGCCCAGGGCAGCTGTGCATGCTTCTCACGGGGTGTCTCTTTAAGTTTGAGTGCACTCTCACCATAGCCCTGGATTTGTTCATAAGTGATGGTTGTGAGAATTAAAGCTCCAGCAGAGCAAAGCACTGATGGTCAGCCAAGGTGCCCTTGCTGTAAGGAGGCCTAAGGCAGTGCCGGTTGGTACAGAACAGCAAGCTTGAGCAGTGGGACGAAACTAAGTGGCAGTCTGGTCAAGTCTAATCATGCTCCTCTAATAGGATATGCATTCAATCAAACTTCACATCTTGTGTTTTATGTACTATTAAAGCAACTTCATTAGATCAGCTGTGTATATATCACACGTAAGCAAAGAAGGGGGAAATGGGGACTTCTAATTGCAAATTGTAAGAAAGTCATACTCCCAACAGATCAAGAATAAAGTTCAGGATATCAGTTTTCTAAAACGAATTAACCCAGAGTTTTCACTGCATTACTCCTGAACACAAACAGTACCAAGCTTAAAAATGACATGTCCGTTTAATGACTTCATTAAATTTGCACAGTTAGGGGTCAAAAGGTCAGTTGCATGGTTTAGTAAACTTGGTTCTCGTGACCCTTCATGAGATTCACTTTGGCTCCATTTTCTGTACACTTATCTATACTTAGAAATCCCACTGCATTGAAAAGTGGTACACTTTTATTCTCTTAATGTTAAATTGATAGGAGGGAAGGGAAAAATAATCCTTTGCCAAGCAATGGGGGCAAAATAAGACATTTCACTTTTTACCAGACCATTTAAGGATCACCAATAACTTCAGTTGATAACTTAGTCTGACATTTTGTAGAATTATGGTCCAGTCAGCAATTTGCCAAGCCCTGCTGTTCATCCGAGTACTGAGAGGAGAATTTTAAATCGTGGCAGACAGTTACTGAAGGTGTCTGCTCAGTTCACTTTACTTTATTTAGATGGAGACTGAGTGCTGTAAATTTAATGTCCAGAAAAATCACAGTGGAGTCAAAGCAGACTTCCTCCACACACACATATTGTCCAAACAAGAAGAGGGCAGGAAGGCTGACAATGACGCAGAGTGAAGAAAAGCGTCTTGGTTGTTTTGGTTTTTTTTCCCCCCCTTCTCTTGTGTTTGTGTCTACGAATCAACACACTGAATGGACGTAAACCCAAATTCTTCCAATAGTTAGAACTGTTCTCTCTGGAGTATTCTCCTTTCTATTAGTTTATACATATGAAAGTCCAAGTTCTTTGTTCACTATTATGACAGAAATGTGATCTTGCAAGGGCTAAAATGGACTAGTAACGGAAGAAGATGAAATCCATGGCAGCTGCATTCCTAGTCTGACACAGTTTTATGTTATCTGTCTCAGTCAGCCAGATTGACTTGTCTGCTGCCCCGTTATCACTTCACTGTTGAGAGTACAGAGGTGTCAGAGTCCTTCTGGCGTTGTCAAATACAATAATTACCGGTCTACTAGACCTCTAAAGCTGCTTTCACAAAACACTTCCACTGCATTTTTTTCAGTCGGTGCGAGTTTTCTTAAAGGACTCGGATGGAAAGGGGGAAGAAAAGAGTTGGATTAGAAGTCAACCTGCTACTGTTGTACTTGAGACAATGGATGATTACCTAGCAGTGGCATAAAAGTTAACTTATGTAAACCGGTTTTGTAGCTTGAGTGTATTATGTAGTGATGACAGATGGTCCATCCCAGAGGAATTTAAGGCGAAAATACACAGGAGACACCACAGAGTGTGACTTGATGCTTGCTAATTATTGGTATGAAAACAGTACAGGTTGCCTTAAAGTGTGTTGACAGGCCAGGTGACTGGACTTCAGCTGTAGGTGGATTTTTTTTATTTTTTTTTTTACCTGTGACAAATTAAAACAAAACCAAACTGAAAGTGGCCTTGCATTGTGGGATGGTGTAGGTGGTTAATTTTTTATTTTTTTTTAAAGGAAAATAACTGAGGAAAAGTTTAATGAGGTGAAGTGGTCATCTTTATGACAATTGTGTTATTAAAGAGGCTAAAGTCCTAGTTCAGTGAGATAAACTCAGTGCAAACACAGTCTACCTCACCATTTTCTAAACAGGTCTTCAAATCAGTCAGAGATCATTTATTTGTTATGCCATTAGTTGATTAATTCTCCGACTGAGGTAAAGAGGCAATACGCATAATTCAAGAATGGAAGCCAAGCCTTTTCATATTAGGTATGCACCAGTTATGCACCAGTTAATCCTTTAGAGAACAGAATTGGCCAGACATTGATTAATTGGTTCTGATCAGTAATCAGCAGGCTAAATACTAGGAAAATGTGTGTCTTTCCTCCAGGGCAAAAAACTTAAAGTACACCGACAGCTCAAACAAAATTATCAATATGTATATATTAATGTTAATTAAAGCAGTCAAGCCAATATCCTCTTAGAATAAAACCAGAATTAGGAACTCAGAGGTAATACATAAACAGATTTTTTTTTTAAATAATCTGGTTTGGATGAAAGTAAAAGACAGTTTTTAATAAAGCTGCAGAGCATTCCTCTTTTCCTTATGCATATTATATGCCCCATTTGGGATTTTTTTTTTAAGCTCTAGGCAATAACAGTTCTGATTGTTGTGCAGTTATTTAGTCCCAGTTACCCTCCAGTGAACTCACTGTAATTTTGCATTCATAAATGAAACAACAAAAGTGAACATCTTTTCAGATGTGGTTGATGTCCAACAAAGACATACTTCTAACTACAATTTAGAACTTATTAACTTTTCCTAGAGCAGCCAACCTTGAATGTAGAAAAATAGAATATCTGCTGCAGACCCAGAGGTGTGAGCAGGCTACTTTGCCAGTATTCATCTTTTTTAGGGTATATATCACTCTAAAGGTGGAACATAAATAAGAGTGGTTAATGATGTTCTAATTCTTTGCCATCACAAACATCTGACTCTTCAAACGACCTTTGTACACGGCTGACATCACCCTGACAGTTCAGGCTTAATGCGACAACATACATGTTGCTCCAGTCAAACCCTGATTTAATTTCAAATTCCAGCTTTTCAAATGGAATTTTGTTCAATACAGATAAGCCAGGGGGTGGATTGAATCTGACGCATAAGACTGCTATAGCTGAAATGATAAACTATTCCAGTAATAACAGGTTTAAGCAGGCTGAAGCTGCTATTAACAGAGCTGAGTATATGAGAATGCAAATGCATCAGTGATGCAGCCAGCAAAATGCTTAACTAGGGTGCAAAGAGACAGTATTTCTCTGAGGTAAAAAAAAATAAAAATAGGGAAAGCATTTCATGTCTTTGAGTAAGGTTGCATGTTATAAACATGTGATAACATAAGTGAAAGTTGTGAGGATGATAGGACTTGGATTAGAAATTATAAATGTAAGTATACTGTGTTAATGTATTCCTGTTTTGGGATCACTAATGCAGACTTCAGATAATGATCATTCTAAATGCAGACGAGCTAAGTAAATTCATAATTTTTATTATAGTAACATTGTTTTTGTGGAAAAAAAAGCATTTGTCTACAGCTGCTGTACTTAATGCTGCTTTGTTGTGTGGAAATACAGTTTCTTACTCACTTCACCACAACATCTTTAAAACAGTTTCTCCAGCATGAAACAAGTGCCACCAAAATGTTCACTGGTATTTAGAGCAGTAGAGTTGGAAGTATTTACTACAGTCCAAGCAGATCTTTGCAATATTGATATTGTGTAATGTGATATTGCCATGACGATAAATTTGTGATCTACTGTGCATCCCTACACACAGCTACTTTTGACTGACTGCCATGCAAATCAGTTTATTGCATTATTCAGACTACAAGCCGCTTCTTAGATCACTGTCAGTACAATTAGCTGCAGCCTATTCAAGCTATGCTCAGTAATCGACTGCTCAGCCAGAAGTATTTAGGTTTGTAAAAAGTGTATGGTAGCAATCGGCTAGGTCAAGGGGACGTCAGTTCACAAGCAGATCTTTCAAAGCAGCTACATGCTGACCTCCGAGGCAATGAATCACAGTTACTCATCCACCATCTTGAGGTTGGGTCAGTGGCAAAAAATATTAAGCGGGGTACGTGTGATGTCATGCATGATGTGCAAACATTCACACATGAGCGAAGACACACGCTGACAACACCACACAGTGAGAGATGAAGAATAAGAAGGCGATAAGAGGACAGAATCAGAGTCCAGGAGTGTGGTGGATGTATGCGAGAGAAAAACTGTGTTTTCCCTTTCTTACATAACCCACCCTTACGGTAGCTGTGGGGATGTGCTTATAAACGAAAGACAGTTATGTAAGCAACTATTGTGTCTCAGAGCTATTCCTACAACTTGTCATCATGGACAGTTTTAATCTTCATCAATTTGGTGAAAGCATTACAAAGTATACTATCCACCCCCTTTTTCAATCAAATGTGTTCTTCTATTAAGAAAATGATGACCTCCATGAGATCCCAGCTAAGTAGAACAAACAGAAAGACTGCATGATGAGCACGTTAACCCAAAAGAGGCTGCTGAATAAGGATGAGTACAATAGATTTTCTTGCTGGGTATTCAAAGTGAGTTTCCTATTTCCTGGTAATCGTCAAACAAAAAAAGAAGGCGATCTTGAAGAGCAGCTTACACTCGGGGCCCCTGCTTGGCTTACGTCCAGCACAAATCAGACGAGCTCCGTACTCAGGGTCTCATGCAATTCAAAGCAGAGCTGGGGTTCCTCCTGAGAGCTGCAAATGAACAGCCAAACACTGGTTCCTAATTGAAGACAGCAGTTGTCTGTGTGCACAGGCATTCCTGCTGTGAAACAGTGGACAAACACAATAGGACACTAAGAGCCTACATCCTTTCCTGCTCCTCTTCTCCTTTCTCACCACTTTATTATGCCTTTTATGTGGAGTGGCAGTATTACTTGTTTTCTTTAAAGGCTGTTTGCCCTGATATTTGTCTGGTTTAATTTGCAATCGCCAAACATGTCGAAGGAAATCAATGAAAGGGAGTTAAGCGCAGCAACAACCTTGAGGTGATTAGAAGCCAAGTAAACTGTATTGCACATAATGTACCAGAAATAAGTCTTTTTTGCTTCATTCTTGTATCAAAACCCTCAGTGTTTTTTCCCTCTGAACATCTTCCTTGCAATCTCTTCTACTGTAACCAAACACAAGGACAAGAGCAGAGAGGGAAAATGAGCACTGATGAAAAACCTAATAAAAACTCAGTGTCTGTAATTAAATAAACATGAGTAAAAAAGACAGCAAAGAAACGATCTAGACGACAGATTTAAGCTTGACAAATAAGCTGGCCCACGTTTACTTGAGATTCTAAACAGAATTAACTATAACTTGTTTGTGGAAACAACAAAAAAGGAAATAAGCAACAGCTATTGATACAAACATCATTTACACAAGGAATGTGCAAGAGCTGCATGGAAGTAAAAGACAACAGCATTGAAATCAGGTTATTAAAAAGAACAGCCAGAATTTGAGGAAAGACAATACAACACAGTGTATGCTACTGTAACTACGACAGCTACATCAAGGGAGTCAACAGCCAGACCACTGAGGCAACTGCAGCTGTTTGAGGCCATGCCTTTTTTCAATACGAAATGTCTGTCTTTCATGCTAAATCAGCAACAAACAATCACCCAGGATGTTCACCAATACCAAGACATCTCTTGTGAGTTGTTGAGGAATGTGCCGATTCTTGCGCACATCAGAGTAACAATGCCAATCAGAAACCCAGAAGTCACTATCAAGATTCTACCAGAATTTTTGTGTTTAGAATTTGTTTTTGTCACATGTAGAAAGTTCCCCCAAAGTTGAATTACAAGCAGACTGCATTAGCGATGGTACACCTTTAAATCTCTCTATATGGTGCCGTTTTATTGGATCTCCAAGCTACTCCTCTTGGACAACAATTCTCCTGACTTCCTCTCCTTCAGTGGATAAATCAGCATGTAAATATTCACTTAATGAGATCTTACTCCAACTGGAGGCTTTGCCATCATTTCTTCTATCTTCTGTATCTTTCAGCTGCATTGATAGCCGCCTTGTGGTCACTTAAACCTATTTTCCAAATTAGGCCCTTTTTCAGAATGCTTAGTAACTCTGGAATGTTTTTCTGTGTATGTGTAGAACTGGTAAATTCATCAAAATGTCCTATGTGAATTAGAGTAATCTTGTTGACCAGAGACCAGCAGCGCTCCCTACGCATCCACAAAGTTTTCTTATACCTCGTCCTGGCCCTGTCTACAATTTTTGTGAATCATTACAGAAGACCATGGCTCACAAGAGATTTGGGACTGTGAACTTCAAAACAAGAAAATGGAAAGGGGGGAGAGCTGATAGGAGGAATATGAAACAATGCAGCATTTTTGCCATGTTGCTGGAGCTCAATGTTTGCTTAACTTTGAATATTCAAATCTATTCAAACTCATTGAAACTCTGAAAGAACATCAGTATAAAGTCAGTGAGCAGCAGTCGCACACGCTAACCTAGAAAATGAAACCAGTCATAAAAAAAAAAAAGATCACTCCTAAACTCCATCATTGCTGACATCTAAATACTCAACTTGAGACACGCCTACTGACAGCTGAAAGCGTCCATGTATTCAAGTCATCCCTGGAGCAAATCAAGGCCGCATTGTCTCGAGAAAGAGATCAGACTACATTTACCTAAGAGTACACATGACACCAGGGGAGTGGCTTCAACAGCCTGTAGTTTACTCCATTGTGTAGCTCACTTTGGCTTCCATCTGAAGGTTTTGGCCCAGTTAGTCACAGAACACTTTGGTGCTCAGCATCTCAAATTACTCTCCATCACAGAATGACAATGAGTGAGAGATGTGTTATTCAGTTTGCAGCGTGCAGTCATGAGCTCAAGATGAAAAGCAAGAGTCCTTTAAAAATATTTGCGCAAACTCAGCACATTTTTATTCATATGCTTAGTTCTACTTTTTTCGATTTGACGTTGCTTTCTGCCATAAACTGTTAAGATACTTTAAATTTGTCTTTAAAAAAAGGAGGGAGAATATTCTCTAAAGACGGAGCAAGAGAGCATGTCCGTCCCTTTCCCCAAGCTGCAACTGACAGATATGAAATCCAGCTAAAGGAAGAAAAATCCTTTCCATAACTCATTTGAACCTCCAGTGATGCTTTGAATGACTGACCCTTTGGCAGAAGCTGTGGTTCAGCTTGTTAGCAGCAAGAGGGCTGCATCTAATAAGAGCATGGCCATGCTGTACATGAAGGCAAAATGGGTGAAACAGAACAATCAAACAAGAAATGTCAGTAACTGACATTTTTAGCTTGCAACATAAATAGATGAGATCAATGTTAAAATGAAGAAATGAGGAATCGGGTGCTGTAAACGGGTCACTCTGATCCCACTTGGGACATCTTGTCTTTTAGCCATGTTGACAGAGACAGAAACGGTCAAGCAAATCCTTTCTGGAGACACCCTGTCAAGTCATTTGAAGAGCCTGTCAGCACCCTCTCTTCCTCTGGATGAGAACTTGAAATAGAGAGGATGAAGAGACAAACTGGCTACTGTACAAGACAAGAAAAAAAAAGATAAAGCTGACTACAAGGGTGCAGAAGAAAATGAAGAGTCATTTCTCTATACTGAACAGCTACACGCATAATAATAAGCATAGATTGTGAATGTGATTTATGCCTGTCAAAATGCGAATAAGGTTGGAGTTTTATTTTTCTCCTTTTTACAAAATTACTTTAGAAATGGTTGCATTTTTACAGAGATTTTTTTAAAAAAGGCTCTAAGGACATATGATAAAAGGTGTATGATGACTGCTGCCGTCTCGGGAAGTGTAAAGGAGTAGCATTAGGTACAGCGCAGTTCAAAAGCATTCAATTTATTTTTGTGTGCGCAGTTGCAGGCCTTTAGGGGTATATCTCTACCAACCCTGGACATCTAGAGACTGAAGTTTCTCCTTATTCTTCTTTGCAACCCACCTCAACCTCAGTCAGTCTGGACAGATTGCTCTGTGAGAAGTAATCTTCCACGATTATACAAATTGTCAATAAGATATAGAGTTTCAGTTTTGACTTGAGCCATCAAAAACAGTTTGATCCAAACAAATTTCACTCTCCTTCTGTTTGTGTTGTTGTGGTGAAAGATGAACCTCTCTCCCAGTCTCAAATGTTTTGCAGCCTCACCAGGGTTTCTTCCTGTATTGATCTGTGTTTAATCAATCAACCCTAATAAGCTTCCTTGTACGTGCCGAAAAAAAATACGCCCACATCATAATGCGTCCACCACCATGTTCCAACATCGAGATGGTTTGTCCAGGGTGGGGTGCTGTTTTAGTTTTAACAGCACCCCATCCTAAAAAATCTATAAAATTTAATTTTATAGAACTCATAAAATTACATTTTCTTTGTTGTAATGTCACAAAATTTGACGCTCAACAATAATAATGAATACCTTATCAAATCACTGTAAAAAAATTTATTTAATAAAAATGTTTTGCAATTTTTGCCACCCATTTCAATAAATAAAGCAATAAAATATTTCAAACCTTTGTTGTAATTTTGATGGCTATGACTTATAGAAATTAAAACATAAAATTAAGTCTATCAGAAAATAAGAATATTGTGAAAGTTAAATACGGTATTCATAGAAAGTTGAGTGGAAGGAAACAGTCAGGTGCACACATGCCAAAGGGATAGCTGCAGCCTTGAGAAGATTGTCTCACAAAATCCATTCAAAAATTTGGAAGAGCTTCAAGAAGAAGAGGACGTAGTCAGTGCATCTAGAGCCTTTAAGCACAGACAAATCTTAAAAGTGGGCTATAAAGATTGCATTTTTTGTGTTACACCACTCCTGAATCACAGACACTTATCTGGGCTTAGTGTAAAAAGATCTGGACAGTTGCTCAGAGGTCCAAAGTTCTGTTTTCAAAAGAAAGTCAAGTTTGCATTTAATTTGGGAATCAAGGTCCCAGAGTCTGGAGCAAGTGTGAAGGGGAAAAGAACTAACATTGATTCCATGTTCATCTGCTGGTGTTGGTCCACTGTGTTTTCTGAAGTCTACAGTCAACACCATAAAGTTTCAGAGCACTTATTGCTTCCTTCTGCTGACAAGCTGTATGAAGGTGCTAATTTCTCTTTCCAGCAGGACGTTGCACCTGCCCCCACTCCTAAAGGCACCAACAACTAGTTCAATGACCATGGAATTAGAGTATCTGATTGGCCAGAAACCCCCCTGACCTGCACCCCACAGGGGATCTCTAAGGTATTGTGAAGAGGAACAGGAGAGACACCACACCCAACAATGCAAATGACCTTAACACCTCAGCAGAATCACAATGCAAAGCCACAATAATTAAAACTACAAGAAATAAAGGCTTGAACTTCTTCACTCTGTGTGATGAATTGGTATCACTTTCTGAAATGACTCACAAAAAACGTCCACAATTTTCATTACATTTCTTTTTTTAAGCTGTGCTTGGAGGTAGGAAAGCATGGAGAACAACTAAATCCTATTTTGATGAAGTCTGTTTCAAAAGAAAGGAAAAAAAGGAGGAAAAGCAGAAACTCTACCTTTGCCTCCTCCCACTTAACTCTCAGGAGGTGGTAGATACAGCAGTAGTAACACACAAGGAGCACCAGTCAGTCAGGCTAAGCCATGCACTGGTGTCTCTCTGTCAGACCAGTTCAGTCAGAGGACAGAAGCAGCATTATTGAGCTGTGGGCTTGGCCAAGAGGAGGAACAATAGCTCCTGTGTGCCGGACCCTTGGGAGCATCCGAGCAGCTGGGAGATAGGAGGTCCGTCTGTGGCTCCACGAAATGCCACGTAAATGGGAACTGCAACGTTGCTCTCTTTGACTTCATCAGAATCTCTGGCACACTTTCTCAGCTTTCAATCATCTTTTTCGCTCCCCCAACTCTGTGCATGCTCTGTCGCTCTCTCCCTACAAGTTTGTGCCTCCCCTGTCGCCCCAGCACACCTCAGAGGAGAGACAGAAAGGAGAAAGACAGAAAGGGAGAGACTGTTCTTGGTTGCATGAGAAACCCAGAGACTGGCAGAGGATCAGAGCAATGTCAACAAACAAGAGAAGTCCAAAAAGCCTCTGAAGGAGGCTTGCCAAAACTGTTCTCTCACAAAGAAGAGTGCCAGCCAAGCAAGAATTCCATATCTCAAAGCAGAAAAGGTTCACAGGAAGAATCAGATAAACATGGGAACAGCCCGGTTCAGTTGTGGGAATGAAATCGGTTTCAGTGCGTCTAAAAGTGTTGTTGTGGTGTCATGATGCTAGATCATCATTTAACAATGTCAGAGCTGATTGGGAGTGATTATGGCGTCTACAAGCCACTTTTACACCCAACTAACATAATGAATATTCTAGTCACGTTCTCCTTTCAAACACATACATCTCTGACCCCGTACTTATTACTGATATTGATGAGGTGTTTAAAGTTTTAGACCTAATGTCTTCTGAAAATGTAAAAAGATGATCTGAGCTGAATAAACTGATTATTGGACAGTTGGTAAAATGATCTTGCATATCACGTTCAGCTACAATCCCAGCTAAAAACATAAATAAATAAATAAATAAATAAATAAATAAATAAACAGCTTGTGTCCCTCTTGAACACAGTCATTTCATTTGACTGTGTTCAGTTCATAGGAGACACAACTAATCCATTGTCATAAGCAGTAGAACACCAAGATATCTATTTGTGGACAGATAATTCATTCATTGTAAATCATAGTTTTAATATACTGTTTTTACTTTAATGTCATGTTGTGAATAAACAAACCAAACATTTATTTTATGCTGAGAGCAGAGCCGGTCCAAAGCACAGACGCAATTTTGACCACAACTCAGATAATATTTACTTTATATCTTCCAGTTCAATTGCTTAAAACATTTTACATCCAATGTAACAATCAATGTAGTTTGTAACTGGATAGCGAAATATCTAAGTAATTGATTTTACAATTAAATATTCATTCACGTAAGCCACATTTTTTTCAGATGTTGGCATATTTCCAAGTTGCAACATTAAAAAAGGGGCAAGCGTTATCCCATTTAGGAAAAAGAATATTTTACTCAGGAAAAAGATTTTTAGGATCTTACTGCACTTATTTACAAATAAAATTTAAATTATTAAGTATATATCAATCTATATGAACTGAAATCATATTAATAGGTCTCAGTTCTATGTTTCAGATAAATTGCATATTAAAAAGGGTTTTATTGGGAAAGAAATATATATATTTGGTTGTGCGTGGAGCGGCAGAAGCAGAGGCTCTGCATCATTTGTACAAGTTTTGAATACCGCTGACATAATTTGCACAAAAATATGAATTTGTAAACCTGATTTGTGTGCTCTTGGGCGCACTCTGTTGGTTAGGGGGACCCAAGCAGCTGCCAAGTTCACATATGGATCAAGCTGGCTTTGATTCACACAATATTTAACCCTTCCATAAGGTTTGAAAGAACATGCTTCCAAAGATATTCTTGATAGTTGTAAAGTGAACACCGTGAAGGATCACATCAGCTGGATCATTCAGTGCAAAGAAAATCCTACAGTTGAACGAAAGATTAAAAAAAATGCACACAAGAAGTCACAATAGGACTGGGTTCAGTGTGCATGCTTTTCTTGTCGCACTTCTAAAATAGTACAAAGACGGTTTCAAATTTCAGAAACCATGATTTTTTTTTTTTTTTTCAGTGGGCTTCAACCTACCATCCCCCCATGACAGTTTGCAGACCGAGCAGGCTTGGAGAAAGACCCCAGCCCCTCATCGCGGAGAAATTCATTCCCAGCGGTTTGACTCCACCGCTCTGAAACTCTCCGTCCACCATTCCCCGGCTACTGACATAGCAGCTGGCGTATATTCCTCGGATGCTTCGATCGTCTCTGGAAATTTGCGTGGCATCGTACATATTGTGTTCTCCGGGTTTCTTGCCAATAATTCCTCAGACTGTACATATATGTCAAGACACTGCTGCAGCGGGAGCTCATGCAGATGTGCCGCCGAAATTGATTACCCAGCAGTCCCTTTAGAAATCTGACCTTTATTTAAGCATTAGAAACACGCGTTTGGCACTTTTTCGAGAATTTGATCACTTTGGAGTCGCATCAATGTCATATTTATCACCTGTATGTGGGGGTTAAAGTGGGAGTCACAGTGTTGAATTACCAAGACCGTTATTAGTCTAGCAGTTCCAGTTTAGGTCTAATGTTACAACATGGTGACTCTGTTCTGAGCCAGTAAGTTCAGCTGAATACTGTTGAGATACATTAAGGTCCACGCAATGTTATTAGAGTAGGATTTAAAAGTGGCTGCAGCATTACACGATGTTCAAACATTACCTGATAGGTTGGTTAAAATCCCACTTATTTCCTTTCCATCCTCACGGAGCTGCACAGCGTGCCACAGAATCCAAGTATTTAAATCTCCGGGTCAGATCCATGGCTGCACCGTCTCTGATATCAAATGCGCTCCTGCTGGAAGAGGCGGCGGCGCAGAACAATCCAGCCACTTTTTTTTTTTTTTTTTTTTTTTCCTGCAAAGGGTTTCTTTGGCAAGATATTGCTTAAACTGACATCAAATGTGTTCCAGTCCAACTAGCTGGCAATTTCTTAACATGAACCCGTTTTCGCGTTTAATCCCATGCGACAGAGGTTGTCTCGGCAAAGTAAGGAGAGTTGTGTTAGGTTTGTTTGGGGGAGAATGTCCCCGCAACAATCAGCGCCGATGGTATGAGCCACTCCATTGTTGGGGCTCGAGACAGAGTCCCATGCTGATGTGTGATCGTGGGAGGCTCGCGGACAGCGCGTGCGCTCGCAGTATTGGCTAAAGTGCGGAATCGTCATACTGCGCTGTCCAATCGATCCCACTGTACAATTTATTCGTCTCCGATCCTTCATGATTTAGTGAATATATTAGCCGTGTAATACAAAAAGTATGAATTGTAGAAATGATTGAATGGAGCTGAGAGATATTTGAAAAACTATTTTTCATTGATTTCATATATGGGTCATGTCTTGTGCTTTTTCAAACAGACAACATATTTCACGCAAAAATTACAAATCAATAAATAATATATATATATATATATATATATATATATATATATATATATATATATATATATATATATATATATTTGCCACGAACCCACAACTTTTTTGGATAAAGAAAAAGTGCAGATAATTGTAACTTGGCGCGTTCAATAAAATACAAAAATGGTACAAATGTATGAATACAGAATATACAAAACAAACAGGTCATTTTTATTACGACCAACATGTGTCTTTAATAACGTGTAAGTAACTTACTGTGAAATAAGCAAATGAGATTATGTGGTAAGATTTAGCACTATTCTAGCATGATCCATTCGTGCTTATTACAAGCTGTTTTAGTAAAAGAAAATATTGTGGTGACAAAATATTTTATAACTTATATCCTTAAAAGTCTTGAACTCTATACTTTCTTACCTTAGGATACAAAAACCAGGTAGAGTTAGTGATCTGAAAATTGCAGTTGTAGCAGTTTCTATCCATTTTCCATGCTTCACTTTCAGTAATTTTATGGATTCATTCAGCTGCTTTTTACCTGATTCCTTTTTTTTTGTTTGTTTTGTTTTGTTTTGTTTTGTTTTGTTTTTTCACCGGGTAGAACTATTGTTACAAAATTAAATCACAATCCTGATTCTGGTGATTAAATTTCAAGTTTTATTTCTGCCAGCATTGTTTCCACCTTTTTTTCTTTCAGCGGATGTCCCGCCTCCTCCTTCCGGTGACTTCACAACATTCAACATGTCTGCCGCCATAGCTTCCCTCGCTTCGTACGGGAGTGATTCCGACTCCGAAAACGAGTCAAAATCCAATACCAGTATCGAGAAAGTTGATCCGGATGATCCGGATGCTACGGCTCACCTTAAACCTCTGCAGTCTGGACCCACAATGTCTTTGGCTGTTCTTAATTCTGCCCCGGAGGTCGCTGTTAAGGTAAGCTAAGAGACGCAGGCTAGCTAACGTTAGCTTGACGTTGGCGGATTTTGTATTTAAACTATAATACAGCCAACTTCATCTACTAAATGGAAAATGAGTAGGAGAGCATAAGGCGTTGAGCTGTAGCTTAGCTTACACGTTTACCATTGTTGCTTTTTATTTTGCTGATAGAGACATCTGGATGTACTAAAACAGCATTAATTCTAATTCAAGGTTTAGTTAATCATATTTTTTTCAAAATGGTGAACAACCTTCAACTTCTAATTTCAGTTTAGTATTTTATAACTGTGAGATTAGTTGGTTAACATTGTTGGTTAAATATTTATGTCTCCATTTCAGGAGGCTGTTGAAACTGGCATACACTTGGACCCTTCACTGAAAGAAGTCACTTATAACCCAACATATGAAACGATGTTTGCACCTGAGGTAAGTTCGTCAAATATATTACAGAACTGCAAACTAACATGTTTGTACATGTACACATGAAAGTCAAAAGAGTTTCATGACTAATGTCCAAACTTTTACGTTATAATTAAGTGTTGAAGCAGAGACCTGATGATAGACTCACCTCAGTCTTCTTAATACTTCATGTGACTAAGTCTTGTTAATTCAGCTAAGTAATTATATGACTGTAGGGCAAATAACCATTGAATACCGAATAAAAAAGATGATGTTACTCAATGTACTTCTTACACCTTTCACCCACTGTAGACCTTCTACACAGAAGAGAGTTCATTATCTACTAAAACAGGACAGGACATGGTGTTCCTTCAAAAAAAATACCCATATAAAATTAATTTTTAGATATGTCAACATATGTGGCAATATAGTTTTACAGCAGCAAAATAACTCTTTCTAATTAGGCTTTTTTTGGTTTTGTTCTAATTTTTTTCTGTTATTGATTATTTGATGAAGTAGCAATCAAAAGTCAAGATTCCTTTTGTCCCGAAAATGTGCACCTTCTGTCAGAGCAGCTGTGGAAAGTTTTGCAAAATTGCATGTACAAAAACAGTTCATATTGAATAGAGCCGACGTGCTGAGCTTTGCTGTAACCACTGTGAATTATGAAGATAATATTTTCTTGGGAAAACATTAGTTTCACTGCTGCACTTTGAATACAGATTAGTTTGAAATAATTTTTCTGAAGTATCTTTACTTTTGAAAAATTCTTGGGTTGGTTCATAGCATCTGTTTAAAAAAAAAAAAAAAAATTCTTGTTGATGTTGACCTCTGACCTTTTTTTTTTTTTTTTTTAAAGAGAAATGATCTTTGTTCCTGATCCTTCTGCCATCTTATTCATTTATTAATTGTTGGCTCATTTCATTTTAGTTTGGGCCAATGAATCCGTATAAGTCCCAGCAGATGTCGGCCCCAAGGAACATGCTGTCTGGCTATGCAGAACCTGCTCATGTCAATGATTTTATGTTTGAACAGCAAAGGAGGACTTTCTCTACTTATGGTAAAATGATCTATATCCTGTATGGTAGGTAGCACACCATTTTATTTAACAATGTTCTTCTGTCTGCTTGTAGGTTATGCTTTAGATCCTTCTGTTGACACACACGAAGCTTCCTCTTGTAGCTATATTGGTGCTGTGGAAGAGGCTGAAAAAAACAAAGGTGTGCATTGATAATGATTATCTTTTACATTAGTTTGTTTAATAACTTTGATATGAATATATGTTATTATTAAACAATTGTAATACCTCTAATGTAATCCTTCCTTCCTCCAGGACTGACTGTCTTTGAAAGTGGTCAGAAGAAGCCAGAGAAAAGGAAGAAGGTCAAAGGTGGGGACGCAGGAGAGATTGACAACTTCCTGGGGCCGTGGGCGAAATATGTGGACGAAAAAGATGTGGCCAAACCTTCAGAGGTGAAATATTGTTTTATGTGCTAGAAAACATGTTAATGTAACTTGATTGCTGGCTTACAGAATGATTTACTGATCATTTGTAACATGTATTGAATTATATGTGATTGTCTTTAAATCACAATTATCAAGCAGACTATACTTTATTCATTAATATTATTCATAGCAGGAATACTGAAGTTAAAGGGCTTCTAGCAGGACAGTTTTTCTGTAGCTACTGAGAGGCATCTGTATAGGCCTTTATTTCCAGTCTAATGTATTTTTGTACGTTAGATCAGACATTTGGTGCAGCAGATTCTACTTATCACTGGTTCCTTGATTCCACTCGCCCACACAGCCATGTTAAAGCCCTCATAATCGGGCATTCATTTGAGATTAAACTGATTCACTTTGCCGGGCCTGTCTTTGTAATTATATAAAATATGACAATTGCTGGGTTGTTTCCTCATAATTAATTTTATTGTACAGGAAGAGCAGAAAGAACTCGATGAGATCACTGCTAAAAGGCAGAAGAAGGGAAGGAATGAAGACGAGGCTCCAGGAGAAGAGAAGACCATTCTTCACGGTAATTAAGATGCTTTTATGTTTTCAATGGCTTTTAGTGAAATTAATCAAAAATAATCTTTTTCCACAGTTAATGACTAAGAAGAGTTAAATTTTCTCTCCTTCTTTTGAAATGTGTTTAAAACATCACATTTTACATCTTTCTTCCTATCTGCAGTTAAAGACATGTATGACTACCAGGGCAGGTCATACCTCCATGTTCCACAGGATGTGGGCGTCAACTTACGCTCAGCAGATGCTCCAGATAAGTGTTACCTGCCAAAGAAACAGATTCATGTCTGGTCTGGACACACTAAGGTAAGTGGAAAAGGAGAACATGGGGGTTTGTTGCTAATGAAGTAACCTCAAAGTGAGCTTTGTTGATATTTCTATGGTTTCTTTCTCTGAAAATTTTGACATGCAAAAAGAAAACTAGAAACACTGAGAGTGTTTGTCTACATGTCTGTTCTGGATTATTCAGCCTTTGTAAGCATTTTGAATTGAAATGTATTCATGTGTGGCATATTATTGTGTAAAGTGTGACTTTACTTTTAAAACCATTAACCTCTCAAAAACATTTCACCAGTTAAAAAGATGCACAAAAATAGGTAAATGTTATAAACTGTCACACCTAAAAGCTTGATAAAACACAAAACTGTGCAGTACAATACTGTATAATATTGGTACTGACAAATACTATCATAAGAAAGAGATAAATAAGTAAATTCTTTCTTTTCATGTCTGTTTATTTCCAGGGTGTCAGTGCTATCCGATTATATCCCAGGTCTGGTCATCTTCTGCTCTCCTGTTCCATGGACTGCAAGATCAAGGTATATTATCAAATTATCTAATAACAGCAGAAGGTCATTTAAGCAGCACAGACTCTTGATACCCTCAAGATAATAGATGTTAATAATTTTACTGTTACATTTCAAGGTGGCTGCCTATGTTTACGGTCTTAAATATGTTAAGACGTGGTGCTCTAAGAGTGTATTGGACTGAATGTAACATTTGTAGATGGGCTTATTTCTTACACAGTTTAAAGGCATCTGCAGTTTAATTAGATGATTTTCCAAGTGTGCATAAGAATGGAAGTATTAAAATGAAAAAAAAAAAAAGCATCAAAAGTTTAGATTTCATTTTAATATCCTTAAATTTTATCCTTGATTATTTTGGTTGACTATTTTAGTCAAGAAACAGCGTTGTACAAATATGCACAACATTGAGCACATAAATGTTCTGTACTGATCAGGCCATGTTTCGATGTGTCTAATTCTCTCTAGCTGTGGGAGGTCTATGGCGAGAGGAGGTGTCTCCGCACATTTATTGGTAAATAAGCATTTTTTGTTAAATCTATGTTTTATTTCAAAGTTGTCAACTGGTGATGAATCTTTTTTTATGTAGTTTTGAGTCCTGCATCCCTCAAGAGTTCCTGGACAATAGCATGTCATCTGCAAACATGCTGACAGAAAATATACTCAAGCTCTGAATAAACATAGCCTTTTGGGAAATGCACGACATTGACAGATACGAGCTCAGCGTACCTGGAACATTTAAATCTGCTGACCACTGACAGAGATGCTGTGTTTTAAATTTAATTATACATACAGAGAAATATTTATTATTCCAGGTTTGAGTGTTTTTAGGCTAATGCATGCAAGACACTCTGCTACTCCTCCCTGACAGCACACTGTCAGGATAGAGATTGTTTGCAGCTTTGGTTCTGCTTGTCAGCTCCTTCACAGAACATGCATAATTCAGTAGCCCAGGGGCTGAAGGGAACGAGGGGCAAGGGAGGGCACAGAACATGGAGAGGCTGTGTGGAGGGGGAGAAGAAACCCAGTTATTAATGAATGAAATAACAAAAGAGTCAATATGTAAGGCAATACTGAAAAAAAAAAAAAAAAAAATATATATATATATATATATATATATTGCAGTTTTCGAAGTATTTAGTTATGTCGCTGGGTGAATATTAACATTGCTCTGCATTTAATGATCAGCTATTACATAGCTGATCATTATTTTTCGATTCTGAAGTTGTAATATTTTTCTGAGGGATTGGACTCTTTCCAGTACATGCACATTTACCATAAATTAAAATATACAACTTACTGGTCTTCCATTTTAAATGCATATGTCGCTCTGTAAACTTCTGCTTGAAGTACCCACTTTGACTGAACGCTGCACAGAATGTGGACTGGTTTGAAGCACCCAACCCGAAGGATCACTTAGTAGAACAGGGAACAGCGAGGGTAGGGAAATTCATGAATATCAATCAGTGATATTTTCATATTTTAATTCAGCCTGGGACACGGGGGATATTTGCTTACTTGTGTGACCTGTTTTCAGTGGTAGTAATGTATGTGTGTTTCTGCACACACATCAGCCAGACTTTCAGTAGTGGTGCTGTTTCCTTTGGTCTGCCAGCAGGCCTGGTTAGAGGAAGAGTGCAGACAGGTGCTTAGCCTCAGTGGGCTCTGTTATCACTGTGGAAACAGCATACCTCTGATAAAAGCTGGTTTTAACAAGGGAGACAGCTGCAAATAGTCAGACTGGAGGGATCTCAAATCACCTTCCTGTATGAGGAAGAGCCAGACAGTTGAAGACAGGATTTAGAAGAAAAATAGAGCATGCAAACATCGAAGACGTAATTATGGCTTGTAATTTTTGTTTTAGCCTTTCCCTCATTAGGCTCTGCTAAACATTTTCCCTTCCTTGTCTTCCCCATGTGGAATCATGGAATAATTTTGACAGAAAGCAATAAGTCATCTGAGGCAAAATTTGCCATATTTTTTGTTGAGTGTAAAAATATGATTTTATTTCGGTAGTTGTTTGCTTATAATTGCTTCGATTTTGTTGTGTATTAGGTCACAGCAAAGCAGTGCGAGACATTTGCTTCAACAACAGCGGGACTCAGTTCCTCAGTGCTGCATATGACCGCTACCTTAAACTGTGGGACTCTGAGACAGGTAAGCTGCATCTCTTACATCTCTGCACACTTTGCTTCTGTTTACCAAGATGCATTTGGTTCCTCCAGTTTTGTTTCGGGCTGATACCGATATGTTAAAAATGTATTAATGCCAACTGATGTGGATGCTAGTCTCAATATATTGTGCATTCCTAATTGAAATCTTGATTAATCCACGGATTTGAGGGAATCAATGTATCAATTACACAAAAAGAACAATGTATTTTGTCACAATTTTCTTTTGACAACCTCTTATTGAATCCTCCACAAGCAGAATTTGGATTTTTGGCACTTGAAATTTAGACTGAATAGATCTGCCCTTACAGATCAGTCACATTGTCACTGATATATAGAATTTCTTACAGTATTGGGAACAATACAGATATTAATATCGGATCTCTGCATCTCTAATTTGTTGTTTATAGACCAGTCCAAGTTCTGATTTAAGATGGCTGAACGGACATGTTGCTTTGTCATGTGGTGCAGACACCGCCAGGAAGCACTTATTGACATTTATTGCTGTGAAACGCATTTTGTCACCTTTTACCTTTAGACTGAGTCTTGATTCAACTAAATAGCAAACAAACAGCTACCTTTGTCTATGTTTCTGTGTAAAATGAAGCTTTTTGCAACAAACCTTTATGTCCTCCCTCTGTTCTGTTGAAATTTGACACCCTTTTAAGTTGAAGAATGTTTTTCCAGCAGAGGGCAGAAAAGAGTTAAATCCCCCACTTGTTGATTTGTTTAAAAAAATTATATTTCTTAAATTGTTGTCTGTTTTGTTGATTTCTATGTGCTAGAGATCATTTATCAAACTCTCTCCCAGTAGCAGCTGCATTTGATTGAAGAGTCCCCATTGCAGTTTTGTATTCCTTCATATGCAGCACTATCTTCCTCGCAGAATGAACAGAAGTAAACAGCATTTTCTGTTTTCCAGCTGACTTGTCGCTCCTCCTGCGGATTGAGCTCCACAGCAATAAAAATTGCAGACTGTGTTCTTTAAGTTGTGGACAGCTTTAGTGTGCCTTAATGGAGAAAAGAAAAAAAGAAGAAACAATGGATTTTTCTGGAACCCTGACTTTCAATTTACTTCCCTCTCCACAGGCCAGTGTATCTCTCGCTTCACAAACAGGAAGGTACCCTACTGCGTCAAGTTCAATCCGGACGAGGACAAGCAGAATCTTTTTGTGGCCGGGATGTCGGATAAGAAGATTGTTCAGGTAAAGGACAGCGAGCAATCCGCTTGTGTCGGCAGGGCAGATGCACTACAGTTTCCATGTTTTGAGCTTGAGCTCACAGGAGCATGAATTACACTTCTCTCTCAAACTTCAGCACTTGTGTACATATCTGTGTGGGACTTGCAGGGGGATCAGTGGATGACAGGACTAGAGCAAGTCATTAATCACAGCCTGCACACGAGTAGTGAAGAAAACAGTGTAATGTAGTGCAACCATCACATCACATAAAAGTTTGTGTGGTCATAACATCCTGAGGACAAATGGAGCTGAAGGATTTTATATATTTTTCTTCTAAGAATAGACTATTAAAATATATATAAAAAGAAAATACCAGCTCTGCTCCCTAACTATCGGTATGAACTGCACTTGTTATCTCAATCGGGGCTAACGTTAAATCATGCAGCTGTCCTCTGGGCGACGAGCACAGATGGCTGCTGGCCCCAAGGGGAGGATTTAAATAAAAGAGCACAAATGAAATTGGACAGAACTGCATGCATGTTTTTTGTTTGTTTTCTTGCCTGGGGGTGGGAGCATCTGCGTGGAAACTTTTTTACGTCTTAATTCATGCAAGATCTTCTCCAAAAATATATTGATGTTCAAATCCGAGGCCCATTTGATTGTTAATCGCTGTCATCACTTCACTGTAGTTGAGCAATTTCTCAGCGCTGACACAGATTGAATATTTCCTCAAAGGAGGAAACTCCCACAGCCATCCATCTGATCTTCTCTTGGCTTAGAAAAATGTATGCTGGCACTTTTTTATTATGGTTGATTCTTCCCTGGCTGTTCAGATCATCCTGTTTGTTTAGACTTGTTTGGGGTTTGAGTGTTTACTTCCCTTGTTTCTGTTTTGCTTTCTGCTCGTGTTTGCTGGACAGTGGGACATCAGGACGAGCGAGGTGGTTCAGGAGTACGATCGCCACCTGGGTGCTGTCAACACCATCACCTTTGTTGACGAAAATCGCCGCTTTGTCAGCACGTCAGATGATAAGAGTCTGCGAGTCTGGGAGTGGTGAGTAAAGACTACAAATTAAAGGATGCGGTATCTTTGTCTTAAATGCTCCATTTTGAATATTCTTAACCAGAATATGAACTCTTGATTATGAAATCCCTATTAATATTCACTTTAATTTTTGTTGTTGCAATAAAAAATGTGTCCTGGTTTGTTTGGTGTCAGCAGACAGTCAAGACAGACCACCAACAATGATATGTTTATTGGCTCCAGTGTCTATGGGGATATAAACAAGCTCTGCTGTTTCCGTCTCAAAGATTGTAAATATTTATATAAGGCCTTAATATTTAGAATAAGGAGTTTTATCCTCTGCTTTATATTTTTAGTGCTAAGAACCTCCTAGTTTTTTTCCCAACTGCACAAAAAAAAGTCTTCTATATTTTTTAGATTTAGAAACAGGGAGCAAAAGTTTGCTCTTGAAAAGACCAGAAGAAGCCAATCAGCTGTAGCCTGAGAGTCTGTTTTCCACATTGTCTCCTGGGAGACAAAACCGTGGGAGTAAATCAACGAGTTGTTGACCAGATTAATTGCCTGACAATTATTTGAATTGGCCAGAAGACACACATTGACTGAAGAGAAAGGTTGTGCACAGATTTCTAGATTAAAAATCCACAAGAGGTCAAAACCTACATATATTTAAGCTTACATGTTTTTTGTTTTTTTTGTTTTTTCATATATTTACATACATCAGACGAGTCTGGGAAATAAATTAATCTAAAGCAGTGGTTTACTATTAGGGAACAAGTATTGATGAATGTTTTTAGGATAATCAATCTGAGAGCTTAGCTTAATATTTGTTAATATGCACCTGAGGGAAAAAAAAAAGAAGTTATGAAAAAACTGTTGCAATTTATGGTCAGCAAACTTCTATGTCTTCCATGGTTTCTCTGGTTCATTTCAGTTTAAATTAGCCTTTTAGGCAAGAAACTTTCCTGTCCGACTTTTATTATGGACCAGATCCTTCTAAAAATCTTGTCTTCTCACTGTAAACACACGTTTATTAGTCAATAATGTCCCTTAGACAAAATTGTATTTGTTGTTCCATTTCTCTCTACAGCTCTACTGCAGGACTTCAAAAACGTTACTTGCTGAATTTAATTTGAGTCCTGAAAAACCTCAAACTCCTTGTTCAGATTTCCAGTACTGTCATAAATTATATTTTAGGAATTTATTTTTGTAATTTAAACAAAACAATCAAATGTATATAAATAAGTAGAAAATTAAACAGGCCATAAAGTTCTATTTCCTAAATGTGTTTATTTTTTATGTTTAGGGGATTAAAATCAAAATGTTACATTGACTATCTATTCATTTGACATAGGAGAGTGTCTATTTCTGTACTTTTTAAAAATTGCTCATGTTATTAAATAAGGTAAATATTAGCTGACATAATTAAGTTCAGAATTCCTGTAGTTCTTAAATTATTATGTAATAAAAATCTTAGAGTTCTCTTCCAGAAATCTGCAGAAATAGTGTTTCCCATCTCTTACTTTCTTATTACCTCTTATTAGTTTGTTAAAACGGCTTTCATTTAACTCCAGCTGTCCCCCATCACATTAGAAGACTGATATAACTCAGTGTAAACAGATGGCAGGATCAGTTCAGGATTAAAACTCTTAAGCACACTTCCGATGCAAATGTGCTGAGAAAACACAGAGACATTAGTGACATTGAGTAACTTTATTTTTTGAATACGTCCCCCGACGACCAAGCAAAGCCCTTTCCATTCATAATGACGGAGACAAACACAGAGAGCTGTAAATGTGAAAGATCTGTTTCAAACCAATTAAGATCAAATAGTTGCACAGATATTTATGTGCTCTAACTAGACCGATAGTTTTGCTGTTCCACAGCTGCTGTTTTGCTGTCGGTGTTAAGTATTTTCAAGCTCACAGAACAGCAGAGGTTTATTAACGGTTTCCCTTTGGGGTTATAGAGGCTGAACCGGTGTTTAATCCGTCGTCATATGGGATCACCAGGCTTTGTGTCTTTTTCAGGGACATCCCTGTGGACTTCAAGTACATCGCTGAGCCCAGTATGCACTCCATGCCAGCTGTGACTCTATCTCCCAATGGTGAGTTGCCTGATTATTGCAAAAAAAGAAAACTCCAACACAAACTGCACCATAGAGCGGAGGACTCGAGGGAACACAAACCTACATTACCACACTGATGTAGATTCATACTGTCCAAGGTTGGCCATTTCTCAGAGGAGTAAAACAGCACGAGATCTGAAGAACAAGTTGGTATAAACTGAGCCAGTCTAAAGAGTTTCTAGTCTGCAAGCCTGCCGTGGTTGTTTCTTTATTGTTGGTAGACTGGATTTCTGAGTTTCTCAGCCTGAAGCTTCCCACCTGGTTACAGCTGTGTAACCAGGTGAATTGGTTACACAGCTATAAATTGCAATAAACAAAGACCTCTGCATCTGTTGCAAACCATATTATTTGGCACTGGGAAGGGCTGTATGTTTTGTTCATTTTCATGATTATGAAATGATAATACCAAAGTGTTGTACAATATTACAGAAGATTGTTGACTATCATTTGTCAATCTGGCAGATGAGACTGGGGCTGGATGATATGGCAGAAAACACAATAGATGTGTTTCACATCTGTCTATAATTATTTCTTTTGTATTGATTAGTTTTGTGCTTTAAATACATGAATCGGTGATGTCACCTTTCCTGCTGTGCGGTTCTGGACTTGAGTTCAGTGAAATTCTATTGGACATATTTTCTTTTTGTATTGATGACGTATTTTTCTCGCAATATATATTTTTGTTGATTTATTGCCCATCCCTAATTGATACCCACTAAAAGAGGCTAACTCTTGTATCCAAGCATAAAAGTAAGTGAAAAGAAAACTTTTCTATAGAAGGGTGCATAAGCAATAGGGATGGATGCAACTCAGGCTTCTTTACAACCACAGCAGAACCGCAGACCAATCACCTCTGTGTCACCAAGTATGGTGCTATAATTGTTCATGCAGAACAACCCCTGACTAAGTAAACAAGTGCTTGAAAAGAATGATATTGTGTATGCAATGAATCTATATAACAGGAGTTTCACTTTAGAACTTAATTACAAATTAAAGAAACTTTAAAATGACACTCTGATTTATTAAGGTCCACCAGTACACCAAGACATAAAACCGTAAAGCATTTAAATCCCAGATGTACCCGTCCACCTAAAGCATCTAAACTACAAACATTTAAAAGTGCTGATAGGGAATTTTTTTTTGACCAACAGACCCAGGCCTGCTGCTTCTCTTTCTCCCCTTTTTTCTTTTTGCAGCAATAAGCAAACTGTTTCCTCGGTTTAGCGTCATAATTAACATACAGATCTGAACGCGTTATTGATGTTCCCATTAAAACCCGCCAAGGAAGTGAAGAAGTGCGTCTTTCCAAATGTGAGTCTATTCCTTATGGGCAGATCTATTGAGCCCAGGCATGTTGGAAATTAGTATTATGATTTATGTAGTGCAGGCTTGCTGCTGGCACTGTGTCTCAGTTGTACTGAATATTGATGTTGTCAGATGCTTATTAAGAACAGATCAAGATGTGTGACAAGGGCATTCTGGGTTATTATGCAGATTTTGCACACTAGGTTAGATTAATCTTGGCTTTTTCTATTTTGTTTGCAAAGCTTTGAGTGGGAATAGAAACTGAATCTAACAGCAACCAAGTTGTATAAGGAGCACTAACAGAAATGGACATTCCACTTTAACTCCAGCTCTTGGTTTTCCAATTAATAAGCTCTGTGTTGCAGCCCATCATCTTCAGCTAGGGCCTTACTCAGCTTTTTCTCTCTCCTCTCCACCTGCCTAAATCCCTTTCCCCTCATGTTCTCTTTTACTCTCTTCCCTCCTTCTGGTCGACGTTTGTATTTGTCCCAACATGATTTGTTTTTCCTCAGCGTGTGAATAATGAATGTGTTCTCAGTGGGAAACCATTCAGTTTTCTCTTACACCTAAATGACCCCCAAACCCCCTCGCGCCACATCTACAGTCTCTTGTTCCCTGCATCTTCCTATTTCACTAAAAATTCTTTTTGCTCTCCTGTACCTATTACAGTAGACATTTTGGGGCTTTTTAAGGCCTTTTTTTTTTTTTCTGAAGAGGGTTGTGACATGCACGTACACACCGACTGTATACCTTGCTTTCATACCTCATTAATAATCATGTTCCTGTTAAGAGGTGCAGTGAGTTGTGTGAAGCTCTGAAAGTGATTTACTGCTTCCTTTTGCTGTGTAGTGACTTGAAACTGTCGTCATGTCAAGAGCTGAAACACAGCGCGAAACAGATTATAATTGAGCACCTAATGATGAGAAAGCCTGCGTAATTTTTCTGAAATTGCTTCAATCTTTCTAATTTAATGAAGGTAGAACAATGGGTCCATGCCATTCTTGGGGAACTCTCCTCCTTTTATTTAAAAAGTTTTATCCTTGAGTCAAGTTTCTTCTGTTTTTCTAGCTAAAATGTTCGAGTCCTGAATTTAGATGCAGGTTTACAACTCCACTGGCAGCAGCATAAAAATGCGACATCAAAGATCTCAGTGTCTGCTTGTTAAACCTCTGGCTGTACAGAGCCATGCAATGAGGCCAAGTAGTGAGCTAACAGGCAATGTAAAATGTTCTGTACAATCTTGTAGCTTTAATGCCGCTTCACTTGATAATAAACATTTTTTTTCCCCTCTCTTTTAAACATCTTGTGCTGCATTGCCGACACTTTTAAACTGTGGTTGGGAAAGACGAGTTTTTCCCATTGTTTACACATGCTGGTTTCTAATTTCAGGTAAATGGCTGGCGTGCCAGTCCATGGACAACCAGATTCTTATCTTTGGAGCCCAGAATCGCTTTAGACTGAACAAAAAGAAAATTTTCAAGGGTCACATGGTGGCCGGCTACGCCTGCCAAGTGGATTTCTCCCCAGACATGAGGTAGGGTGTTTTCTGATCGAATGCAGCGGTACCCTCATGGAAACCAGAGGAAGTTTTTACAAATATCAATGACAAAAAAAGCCTATGAATAAATTAATGAAAGTACAGCAATAAAACAAAAAACACAAAAACTGTCATGGTAATGTTTAAATGTACTGCCTATGTAAAATGCAGTACATTTAATCTAGGATATCTATCTATCCTTAGATATATACTTTCTCTATCTAAGGACAGAGAAAGTAGACTTTAAGACAAACTTACTACATGGCCAAAATACGTACTGATATCTTGGCAAGGCTACGAAGCATATAGCAAGCTTTTATAAAATCATTGTCTACTGAAATTTTCCATCATGCTGTTCCTGCAGTTTAACAGATGCCACAGAAAATGGCTGTATGAAGTACATGGTTTTCCCCAGTTTATTGTAAGCTTTGTGGGCCACCAGGCTTATGATACACTTTTAACTAATAAGGAGAAATGAAATATTGAATTCAGTGTGTATTTATATTAGATTTTTATTTTAGTGCATCTCAAAGTCAAAATAAGAATAGCAGTTACAGTTACAGTCTACCTATAAATATAACATTTTAACAGAGGATTTTATTACTATAAGGCTTCCTTATTAATTTGTTTTGTAATAGCTTCCATTTACTGAAGAGCTTAGGAGAAAAAAAATCTATAATTACATGAACTTTGGCAATCCAGCTTCCTTTTCATTTAATTTTTGTCCATGTCTCACCCACCACTGCCCACATTGGTTTACAGGTACTCCAACTTCCTGTCATTATTCATTGCAGCACCACAACTTCTGACAGAAAAAAAGACTAGATTTTAAATCTACGCCTTCCACCTTTTCCCTCCAACTGAACTGTTTTCTTTTTTCCAGCTATGTGGTATCGGGGGATGCAGATGGAAAGCTGAACATCTGGGACTGGAAGACCACCAAGCTCTATCACAGGATCAAGGCTCACGACAAAGTTTGCATCAGTGCTCTGTGGCATCCTCACGAAACCTCGAAGGTCATCACCTGCGGCTGGGATGGACAGATCAAACTCTGGGACTAACTGATGGCGTCTAAAATGATGTGCAGAAGTCAGTGATTCTTGGACTATTAAATAATTTTGAGTGAAAGCCAACAGGCTGGTATCCAGCCTATTTGTTTAAGTGTATTTTTGTATCTTGAGATAAGAGCTCAAATATGTACATATTATATTGTGTGTGTACAAGAATGAGCATATTGGAATCTTTAACAATGATATGGTGAAAGAAATATTATAGGGTCGACACATTTTTTCTATTTGTAGTAGTGTTCTGTGTTCTTTTTTGAATGTCTTGTTCTACTAAGTGTTTTTAATCATCTAAACATCCTTTTGTGGAAATAAACATTCTGCCCATTTCCTATTTTAGAAAACAAAACTGATTTGTGGTGCAAAATTTATTTCTTTAACCATCATCAAACACAAAGTCAGGAAAAAATATATAAGCTGAGCGTTTGCAACATTTGATCTTATCTGCACTCAACAGCAGAGTGATTTGATATTTTATTCTAGATCTAGAAATTAGACCCATAAAATTCCCAGTATCTTAACTTTATGACCCATAAAAGTTGAAGTGAATGACACAGATTATGTCTTAGTTAATCTACCTGTTAGTGGGATATAGGCAACAAAAATTGCTAAAGAAGCTTGCTGTTCTGAGTTCTGAATCCAGAACTCGGACTGTTCTGGACACAGAACCGCCTCATTAAATTTTTCATGCAAATGGCAAATTAAATTGAAAGAAAATGTGTAATTGAAAAAGGTGCGCATACAAACAAGGACAATCACATTCAAGGATTTGTGAAAGGTGGAGCTGCAGGAGGAAGGCAAGCTGGCTGAGGCACTTACGTAGATGTGTAGGGTAACCCAGGGAAACCGTGTGTCCTGCTAGTGATGGGTCCAGCAACACCGATGCGTCGGCGCATGTGTCGAGCCCATAGACAAAACCCCGTGTCGGTGCGCGTATTGCTTTCAGCAAGTCACGTGACCGATACAGGAACTGTTTCAAAATGACATGGGCCGCCAAACTGTGTTTATAAGGAAGCGAATCTGTCAACGGGATGCATTTATCCGTCAGATAATGCTTCTGCATG
>CAEFZX010002250.1:0-11921 GCA_903066825.1 Alfaro cultratus | reverse complement strand
TGAATGTTGCCATGTGCCCTAATGTGTCCTTTCCTCTTTTTTATTTTGTTAGAATCTGTGGAGTACTCACTTTTAACCCAGAAAAGGAATTGGAACAGAGACTCTAGTTCAGGAGTCCCCAAAGTCGGTCCTCAAGGGCCAGCATCCTGCATGTTTTAGTTTTCTCCTTTGTTTAACGCACCTGGATCAAATGATGGCTCATTAGAAGGCCTGAGAAGAACACTGACATGCTGAGAAGGTTGTTAGTACAACCAGGGAGAGAACTAAAACGTGCAGGATGCCGGCCCTCGAGGACCAACTTTGGGGACCCCTGCTCTAGTTTATTAGTTTATTAGTCACTCTTGAGCTTATTTTTAGAAACTGTAGAGTACTCATTATTTAGATCAATATTAGATTATTGTGCAGAAAGACTCTTATTATTCCAACCCAGAAAAGGAATTAGAACAAACTTAGAATCCAGAAAAAAGTCAATAATTCCTTAGTATTGATGAAAAAGTAATTGTTTTCACTGGCAAGACATTTTTTTCCATCTTACAAGTTAATTTATCTGCCAATATTTAATCAGTATTAAGGAATTATTTACTTAAACAAAAATATATCTTTCTTAAAAAAGTTACTTTTAAGTTAGTCTTATTTAAAGTGTACTAAGATATTTGCACTAGAAACTACATCAAAATTAGTTGGTAAGATTTTGTGTTTTTGCAGTGTTGTGTCTGGAAAATGAGCCCTTTTATAAAATGACCTGAATATTAAGTCAGGTTGCTCCGTTACCTAGCAACCACTGCCAGCCCAGCCCGTCTCCTAGCAACCCAAGCAAAGTTCCAACTTCTCTATAACGGCTGTGTTTCCTGGTTTTTATGATGTTTGTTGTCCTCTGAGGCCTTCACAAAACAGCTGGGTGTTAATACACACAGTGTGTGTTTTTAAATTCTCAGTTTTTTTGTATATAACCGATGTTAGTTGTTGGTTGTCGATGATATAACTTACTGTACTCTTCCTATCATGATTCGATTTAGATCTGATGTCTTTTTGACAAAAAAGTATTGTCTCAAAGACAATAGTTTTTTGTGTATTTTTTATATATATAATTATTGCAACATGAATTGCCCATTCAGGACTTGAATAAAACTGAACTGAATCTTATACAGAAAGAAAATGACTGATACAGGACATTGATCCGATATTGGCCAAAAAACAGTCTGTGGTTCTCATACCTATTGTTATCTGAGTAATGTCGCTTGATAAAGCATTTTCTAATATTCCACACTACAAGCTAGGTAGAAGTGTGTATGATTTGTGGTGATATCTGATCAGTATTGGCTAATTATCATAGCTGCGATATTGGGGTCATATTGGAAGTGAAAAAACAGGTTGCACCACTTCTACTTTATGTTTCTGCTCAACTCATCTTGCACTTTACTTCACAATTACATGTTGTCTTATGTTGGATGAATAAACCACATTAATGTGATAAAATGTGACAAAGTTCAAAGAGTGTGAGGCTCTGTGTCTATAAAGAGAGCAGCAGAGTTTCTTTATTTACTGCACATGTGGCAGAGCAGACACCAGGCTGGATGCTGAACTTTCACCTACTTCCACAACAGACTGTGACTCAGTTGCTAACGCTAACCCCTGACATATATTTTTGAAACAGTGACCTTAAACACTGGACCTGATTCAGCATTTTTTACATTTTATCTTGAAGTTCATTTAATTTGTTTTTGTTTATTTTTTAGAGCTGGTGATGATGCTGGAGTGGTGGTCGGGCACAGAATGCACCCTATACACCGACCAGGCTACGGTGGACAAGTTCGGCAAGGAGCACGTCATCATCATCCTCAACCACAACTTTGAAATTGACTTCCTGTGTGGCTGGACCATGTGTGAAAGATACGGGGTCTTAGGGGTCAGTGAAGCTCCAAACTGTGTCTACACACATTGGCAGGAAGCTCAGGTTTTTATTTTGACATCGTTCTAACTGTAAAAGTTTCTTTCCTGCCTCTAGAGTTCAAAAGTGCTGGCCAAACACGAGCTACTGAAGGTCCCTCTGATCGGCTGGACCTGGTACTTTCTAGAAATCGTTTTCTGCAAAAGAAAGTGGGAGGAGGACAGAGAAACAGTTTTTGCAGGCCTGGACAGGCTCAAAGATTATCCTGAATATATGTGGGTGAGTCCTGTGGTGGCATGTTGAACTGGGATGGGTTGTTATTCATTTTAGATCTACAGGGTGGGCCATAAGTTTCCATACATAGAAAAAATAAACATTTTATATTGGACAACTGTTTTTATTTTTGTGGGACCACTTCATGGTTGATCTGCAACATTTCCAGTTTTCTGAAACTTGCAAATACGTTTTGCCGCAGTGTTGTGTGTGATGCTCGTTCCATGTTTTCTGTTAAAGTTTTGTGCTTCCCGATCCAGCCATCAGTATAATTTCAATTCTTTGCTCTTTTGTCAAACGCATCTTCTTGGGAATATAAAATATAAAAGAAATATACATTTTACATTCTCTTATGTATGAAAACTTGTGGCCCACCCTGTAATATACCTGTAGACATTCGCTTATTCAAATATAGTTTTATTAATTCTTCGGATTGGTCCATCTCATAGAATTAAGATAATAAAATATCCTCCCTGAATTGAAACATAAAGATTAAATACATATTTTATCACAGATAGATCTGTGATGATAAGTTTTGCTGGATGAAATTGTCCCAGAAGTTATTGCAATAAACAATAATAGTATCACTCAGAGACCATTTTTGGCTAAAATAATAATAATAATAATGGCAAAAACTTTAATATCTAAAGAACATTTACCACTGGAACTAGAAGATAGTTTAAATTTCCAAAATAAATAAACAAAACAACGATAATTAAAATTAATTACGTTTCTGTAACCTAAACTGATTCAAAAACTTAAATCTTTCAACTTAGATGGGAAAATGGGCAAAAGTGCCAGGTAGGAAAAAATTTAATAAAATAAAAAAATCAAAGTCCAGTCGAACTACTTTGTCAAATCTTTGCAGTATTTTCCAAAATGGCAGCTTTTCAGTCGCTGTCCAAATGGAGACTATCAAGATGTCAAGCAGATTCTTTACTGGTGTTATTTCAACAAAAACAAACAACGGAAATAAAATTTTCCGCAAGACTTTTTATTAATACCTTGAAAGACTTGAGAGAACCAACTAAAGTTAACATTGTCCCAATATTTAGAGTTTTTCCTTGTCATTATGTTTGTCTGGGTTTTTAAAGCACAAAACTGCAGTAGATGTGAATAAAAACACAGCATTAGATTATTGTCCGCACATCCTTAAAAAGTCTTAAATACGTCTAAAATTAAAGTTTTAAATGGTCTTACTTTTGTAACTTAGCCTTAGCTTAGCATAATATATGTGAATCACAGGTCTTAAATGTTGTTGGACTATTTGGTCTCTTACATTAGTAGTGTTTTTTTTTCACAGGTCTTTTCTGTCAGGCGAAAGTTTAAGTTAGCTACTGCTAACTAGCTGCTAACATGTCCGTGGTAACTAACTTTTTCTCAAATCCATCATTGGCAAATTTATCAGCAGTTGGCAGGACAATGTTCGTCTTAGCCTTTGGCTCACTTCTGCTGCGATTCCCTACGATTTATTTATTTGCTATTTTCCTTTGTACGTTTGTCGTGATGCAGGTCTTAAAAAGTCTTAAATCTAACCTTCAGGAACCCTGTTCCTGTGTCTTTATGTTCAGCATCCGTCTCTTTCTCAGCATGTTTAAAAGCATCAGTTTTATTTGAACCAGATCAGACAATATTACCCCAATAAGTCGGGCAGAGTTAAGTTGGTTTGCCCTCCATCTGTCAGCTTTAGTGGTCCTGTGAAGTTGGGTGGTGACATTGTTTTAGCCTCATGTTTCACTGAGGTGCATTTGATCCTCCACAGTTTCTGCTGTACTGTGAAGGAACCCGCTTCACGGAGAAGAAACACCAAATCAGCATGCAGGTAGCGGAGAGTAAAGGCCTCCCCAAGCTCAAGTATCACCTTCTACCCCGAACCAAAGGATTCACCACCACCATGCAGTGTCTGAAAGGCACAGGTGCAGTGCATCAGCAAACACAGATATCACAAACTGATAAAACCCACAGGTTTTTGTTTCTCACTTCTTTTTCCTCTGTTTCACAGTCACTGCTGTGTATGATGTGACTCTGAACTTCAAGGACAACCAGATTCCCACTCTGCTGGACATTGTCAACGGCAAAAAATACAAAGCTGACCTGCGTGTTAAGTGAGTTCATTTTATGCTCTCTATCTTAATAAAACATGAGAAATTGATTCAGTTGTGTCCTTTGTCAGCTGGCTGGACTCCAGCGTCTTAATGGGTTCATAATGGTTTTATTGGTCAGGCATTCTTCTAAATATAAAACAGACAGGATGAAATCCATTCATAACGACAGCAACATTATTGATTATTTAATCTTAATTAGACAGAAATGCATGAATGTGTCTGGTTTATGAGGATTTCCTTGTTGGGAAAGACAAATCAGTTACCTTCTGGGATTTAAATGAATTAGCAGAGCGCCCTCTGGTGGCTGAAAGCAAACACTGCACACCACATGTTTCTCAAAACTCTGGAAAACTATAAAATTTACTTTGATAATTTCCAAGATCTGGGAAAACTTGTGCATCTTCCAAACAGTATTACTTTTAAATAAATTTCAGTGATTAAAGGTGAGGAGAAAAATTTTAAAATTAAATTGAGTGATGGTAATCTTTATTAAATAAATTCTTGTCCTCTTAATATGCAATTACAATAAAATTGAGTAAGAACAAAAAGAATAGATGGCAAAAACAACTAAAATTGGTATCTATAAATTTTTCACAATATTGGCATGTTCCAGAAATAACTGATAAATAATTTAAGTTAAGATGGTGAGAATTTATCCCATTACAGAGATATTTTTTATTACCACCTTTAAACAGATTTGGAGTATTTGAACTTTCTTTTTTTTTTTTTTTTTTGCAATCCACTCACTTGGCACCGACAGCCAGATATATTTCAGGTCGAGTGGCAAGTTGAACTTTTTTTATTTTTGGTTCTCATTTCTAGGTTTTTAAAACAGGGCCATCACCAAGTTATCATTAATATTTTTCAGCCTTCTTAAATGTACGTAATATTATAAAACCTCTCTGAAAGAACCTTAAATTTATGTCACGTAATTAATAATATTATTTAAAATAAGCTGGGTAAGTTATGCATCACAATCAGTAAATAAATTACAGAATATTCATCACCTCAAAGTGTAACTTTAAAATAACAGGGTGAAAAACTTTAAATATTCCCAAAGGTCATTAGGAAAAGCCAGAACCAGATTTCAGTTTCTTTGTTTAACTAATCAGGAGTTTGTAGAAAATATAAAATGTGTTGAGCCTGGAGCTGGAAATCTTTTAACAAAGGAAAAAGAACCACAAAGTTGAAGATGGAGGCATTTTATCCTATTATTATTAAATGTTGCCACTTAAAACAAAAACCTTCTGTTTGAGATTTACTTCCAACTGGAACTACAACTGTTGGTGACCAGTACTGGTGAACTGATTGCAGTTTTCTGGCCAATTCTGACTTTTTTTTGTCTGAAATGTCACTAAACATAATTTGTGACCTCTAAGACCTAAGTTTCAAATCTCTGCCTGGATATTTTTGCTTATTTTAAGTGTACACAATTCTTTAAATGTCCTGTGGGTAAATATATTCGCCCACTTGTCCATAACAACTGGAACTTTCAATATCTAGCAAGTTATTTTCACAATTAGCCGTCTATTAACAGAGCGCCCTCCAGATTAATTTCACTCCCTGAAAAGGCAGGAGTGAAATTACTGTAATAACCCAATATTGGCTGAAAAGCGCAATCTCTCTGTTTTCAGAAACCTTTGCTATTTTTCAGATGTCTCAAAGTGTCACAGAGTTATGGTTCTGCAAATTTGTCTGTGTCATTGCCGATTTCTTACTTTAATCCCTGTAATTGTTGACGTTCTCCCATCCAGGCGGTTTTCTGTGGAGGATATTCCGGATGATGAACAGGAGTGTGCCAACTGGCTGCACAAGCTCTACCAGGAGAAAGTAAGATGGAACCTAACTGGATCTTTACCTTCGTCACGCATGTTTCAGTAGATGTGTGTGTCTCTTTGTGTGTTGAATGCAATGTTTTTGTTGTTTTGTGTGTCAGGACGCCTTACAGGAGCAGTACAACAAGGAAGGAAAGTTCCCCGGACCCACAATCATCCCCCCGCGCCGCCTGTGGACGCTGCTCAACTTCCTGTTCTGGGCCACCGTCCTGCTGTCGCCCCTCATCAGATTAGCATGTGGCGTTGTCGTCAGCGGCTCCCCGCTCCTCATCATCGGTTTCACCACCTTCCTCATCATCGGTAGGTTCAACAGACGCCACTTGAACCAGAAGGAAAATATAATCCAAGTGTGTCCACGTTGATGTCCTCTTTTACCCTTTTTGTCTTTTGTTTCTCTTTTTGTCCTCTGCCAGCCTCTGTAGCTATTCGCCGTCTCATCGGGGTCACAGAGGTGAAGAAAACAGGCTCCAGTTACGGAGACCAGGAGGCCAAGAAAAAAGAATAAACTGTGTGACCCTCCCCCTACCGCGTTCGTCTCACCGTGGCGTCTCACTCCCCGCCCGACTCCATCCTCCTCCTGCCGTCGGCAGGCCGGGGAGAAGGCCCACCTGTGAAAACAAAACCAACACCAGAGTCAAAAAAAGAGAAGAAAATCCTGCCTTCAGCGGAGGAAGAGACGAAGACGAGAAGGTGTGGGAATGATGCGCTCTGGTTTATCACAGATGATAAGGAGGGGGGAGATGCAGTACTGTAAACCCACCAAACTCCCAATTAAGTCCATTAAACAAGAATCATAAGCCTGAGGTCATTTTCTAAAAGCCACGCCCACTTCCTGTCAGCTGTTGATTCCTTTGAAGCTCACGCAACACATCCTGATCCACACTGATTAATTTCTGTTATCCAGCAGCAGTGCTTCTTCCCAACACCAGGATCCATCGTTCCCCTTGTTCTGATGGAAACCGGTGCCTCTCGGCCCAGACTGGCTCTCCTTAATCGGTTCACACTAACCACCCAAAGCCCGCTTCACACAGTGCTCAGATTTCTACAGCTAAACCACAAAAAATGGCTAAAATTATTGAACTAAATGCAAAAAAACAGGAAATAATTCAGTGAAAAGACATTTAGAGATCCACCGATCATAACACAACATCCAACCTCTTGATTTAAGAACATGAACGGTATTAAGAGTGGTTTCGAAGCATAATAAGAAGATAATTGCTGCCAAAAGAAACAGTTCACTAATATTTAAGCATTCTATTCTAGTAATTTCTCAGTCACCTTATTGTACACTGCAAAAACACAAAATCTTACCAAGCATTTTTGGTCTAGTTTTTAGTACAGATATCTTAGTTTTTATATTTCAAGTCTAACTAACTTTAAAAGTAACTTTTCAGCAAAATATAATTGCTTATTTTAAATCAATAATTCCTTAATATTGATTAAAAACAAAAGAGTATCAGTTCCACTGGCAGAATTTTTACCTTATAAACTTACATTTTTCCCATGTTACAGGTAAAATAAAATCTGCAGTGGAACTATTGCTCTTTTAAAAATGAATATATAAATTTTTACTATTACATATTTGCAAGCTGCTATTTCTTTCTGAAAAGTTACTTGTAATAAGTTAGTTTTTGTATTATTTAATGTGTAGTAAGATATTTACACCAGAAACTAGACCGAACATACTTAGTAATATTTTAAATGTTTTTCATATTAGGTAAAGTTTAAAGGTTTCCAAAAGATTGGCAACATTTCAAAACAAATGTTGCTAAAAAAAGGTGAAATTTCTGTAAACTTGCGTTTTCTTCCTTCAGCAACCACTTCCACACTGAAGAGTGATGTTTCGGTGCATCTCTAATCATCTGCTTCATTATAATCTATTTCAAGTGAAATTAATCGTTAATTTAGTTGGAAATTCTTTGAAAAATTAGTTAAATATAAAGTTATAATCCTGACTTTAGTCTCTCAGACGGGCTGGTGTCTGCTGGGCTGCAGCAAGGACTCTGAATGTGAAAACCGAGGAAACCTGCCCTCATTTAAAACACAAACTTCCCGTTTTTCCTACCGGATTTCACTTCCACATTTAGGAGTGTTTGTTTTCTCACCCACGTGTAAGGCGGACGACCTCCGACCTCCTAAACGTCCTGTTTCGATCTCCTTCCCGAAACGCAGCTCACGGTGGGACATGAATGGCAGCAGATTCAAGGGTCAAAGGTCACCAACTGTCTTCATGTAGCCACACAGCTGTTAGCATAGACTGCAGTAGGAGTATTTTTAACCTTTGCCTTAAATCAAGCTTGCTCAGGCAAGGGATTGCTTATTTACCTCCCTTTGAAACGCATAACGCCACTTTTGTTATGTTTTAAATCTTCACCCTTCATTCCTGTCATTACAATAATGCATGGTGGAGTAGAAGAGTTAATTAGCAAAATGACTGAATCATTTAAACCGTGGACTAATAGGAAGATGTTAATTGAAGGGATTTCTTTTTGGGAGGGTTTTGTTTGGGGGGAAAAATCACTTTAAATGTTCAAAGTGGACAAAAAAGGAATTATTTGTTTTGTTTAGGATTAAAAAACAATCTGTAAGAGAAGATAAACTGCTTTATTTGATTAAATGACTTATAGGAAGTTGGTTTTTTGTTGCATCAAACCCACTTTTTTAAATCTCGAGTTTTTTTATATAGAAAAAATCTTTTGTTATCCACTTTAAATAATTTCAGATGATTTCTAGGAAACTTTTTGGTTGTGTTTGAATAAAAATCACTGTTGAATACATTATAGGAAGATTTTGATTTCTTGAATATAAAATTGCATGCAGGTTTCCACATTTTGAAAGCAAAGCATCATTACTTTTGAGCAGAGAAATGTCCAGTTCTTCTTTCCGTAGTCGTCTATAAACGGACAGATTTCCTGCAAGCCTTAATTAGCATCAAGGGCCAAAAGAACCACACAATTTAAAGAATAAATGGATCCTAAATCAGCATTTATACATGTGATCATTTAAATTAATTTGGAATTGTGTGCAAATGAATAAATACCTGGATACATTTGGAATATTTACCTAGAATTTATTTCAATCATTTGTAAAATGTAATTCAATGTGAAAAACATTAAATGTAATTTGAAATATTCTTATTTGTTAAACATGCAGTCGGTAAATATTGAAAACATTTAAAAAATTTTACAAATACATTCAAATTTCAGTTAATGTTTACCACCTGTTTTTGAAATATTGGACACAAATTTTTATCTAAATTATCACATCTAATAATGTTTATAGACCACTTTATTTATTGAATTGAGGTCCTTAATAAATTAGTGCTGCTTGGTTATTATTAGTGTTTATATTTTTTTATATGCATTAGTTAACATGTGAAATTGGAAAATTTAAAACATTTTTATCAGGTAAATTTGCAGCTTCCTGTGATTAATTCAGGTTGGGTTTTTTTACGCCACTAAAAAGGGTCTTATTTCTTTTTATATAAGAAATATATACCTGATACAAATTTTCCCAACAATTTCTGTCACTCTTGAAAAACAAATTTAGGTTTCTGGGGGAAAAAAGTCCAAAATGTTTTTTATTTTTCTGCTCTTTAATTTCTAATAAACAAATTAAAGCCCAGCTATAATCATTTCACGTTGGAAAAATCTCCAGTTCTCCCTGTTAGTTGCATCAACTGTTTGGTTAGCTTTTTTTTGTGTGTGTGTGTTTTTCTACAGCTTTTATTTTTGTTTTCCTCCATTTAAACACTTGAGATTATTAAAGGATTTAATCACAAAATAACTCTTACTCCTTGGATTTCTTTGGTTTTGTCTGAGTTTCTCTGCATGAACATGCAGCCATGCAGGTGAAAGGAGAGCAGCTTCTCCACCCGTGTTCAGAGTCACATTCATTCACTTTGTTTTTCATGACACGTCCACAAACTTCACTAAATTAATATGTGACACATTCATATGTAAATAAGCTAAATATTAATGGCCTTTAGAAACTAGAGCTGTGCATAGCTGCTTTTATTAGTATTCCTCCCTAAAATCAATGGGTTTTATATACATAATGTAAATAATTATGCTGGTTTTCCACATTGCACTGTCTTTGACTGCACCGTTATTTCAGGCTACAACCAAATCTACCACTAGGGGGCAGCAGCAGCAGAAGGCTTACAGTGATGAATACCTCCAGCGACCAGAGGAGACTGAGGTTAAATTTTGCTCCCACAGCAGTTTTCAGCAGTCATTAATCATTTCTTACTGCACTCCTGTATTTCTTTTTTATTGCATGATGTGCTTTACTGCGCAGGCAGCGAATTGAGTTCATTCTGACTCAGGGATTCTTTTACAGACTGGTGATGCAACTGCTGTGGCATTAACTCTGAATCTGAATAAAGAGGCTTTCTGGGGAAGATGCCTGTGTGTTTCTTTATGCTGTTGCCTCTGTAGTCATCCTGCTTCGTGTAATAGAAAAACTTGATTTCTAATGGATTCTTTGGATATCTGTAGGGATTCTATCTAAAATGTTTGTGGTATTTTTTTGCCGTTTTATAATTTCCTGTGTTTTGATCACCATTTAAAGCTGCAGTACTTTTAGAAATAAAGTAGTTGCTGAAATTGTCACTATGTTGTGACATTATGGTATGATACTTACTTTGCTACAGCGTCATCCAACAGTTGAGCCCGCCATGAATGCTACACCTCAAATGACAGAAAATAAGACACTTTCCTGCAAGGATAAGTTCCTTGTCTAGCATTAGCACATTTAGCATTGCATACCTGAGTGATTGACAACACTAAGGCCCTCCCCCTGACTCTGATTGGTTGATTTTTGACAGGAGGAATACATTTGTTCAGATGGCAATAATAGCTCAGGCAGGAGGTGGAAGAGGTCTGTCTTTTTACAGATTATGTCTTATACTGTAACAACATAGTGACAATTTTAACAAATATGTAAAAACATATTTTATAAAAGTTACATACTGACAGGGATGAACTAGTAGAGATAAACCCTCACTAGTGTTTAAAATAAACATGTTAAAATACCTAATAAATACAAATTAAAAATAATTGATCGAATTTTGTGAAATTTGCAACAGAACCAATCCCTAACTTCTCATTTAATCAGTGCCGTCAGTTTCTCTATGGCCGCCTGCATGCAGAAGAATGATTGGCAGACGTTTGGCCACGCCCCCTCGGTTGGGGATTCAGCCAATGAGGATCGACGTACAGTAACGTGGCTAGCGTGCAAGTGTACGTGGGTGTTTGGCTAACGGCAAGTGTAGCTACTAGCTAACAAATCTGTTTCCTGCTTTCGGTGTTTGTTTGCTGTTTAGAGGAGTCACAGCTTGGACCCAACAGGGAATTATTTATCTAAAATAGTCATCTTACACAATAAATAAACAAATAAGCACAAGTCTGATTGGGAACCGTGTAAAGTTATCGCCTGTCAGTTGGATGAGCTCCACCGCGTCACAACATGGAGGAACAACAACACGCTCCTGTCAGCAAGCATGAGGTTATTAAGTCGTCGTCGGAATGATTTTCTCTTTAAATAAGGTAGGCCTCATTTGTTTTATTTTATTTTAAGAGTTTGATTGTGTCAAGAGTGTGATGCAGTTATTAGAAATGCAGAAAAGTGAGTCTAACTCGAATCAAAATGCTCAAATTTACCTAAGTCTGCTTAATTTCCTTAAAAATTATATTTTGAATAATTCTTTGATATATATACACTGCGTGCCAGAATTATATGCAAATCGGTATTTTTGCTCTAACTGGAATAGTTTTCAATTAAACTTCGCGAAACTTGGCACGCTATATGGCAATACTG
>CAEFZX010002246.1:0-15596 GCA_903066825.1 Alfaro cultratus | reverse complement strand
GATTGATCCCAGGTGTGTCTCGTTCCCTTGATTGATCCCTGTGTATTTAGTCCCACCTGTGTCCTGTGTTCCTCGTCTGAGTTCGTCTGTTGTTAGCCTGTTTTGTCCATTCGTTTGCCGTGCGCTACCTGTCGTGAGTCCTCTGTTTTTTCCGCTCAGCAGTGCTGCCACGGTTGTGGACTGTTTTTCCCCTGGTCTGTCACCATTAAATCCTTCATTTTTGCAATAACCTGGGTCTCCTGCCTCTACCTCACCGCCTCAACACCACCACTTCATGACAGTTTCAGAACCCAATGTTTTTGCATAGGGTAGCAAGAAAGACCAAGAGTCTTTCAGATTCCTTTGCAGCTTGTCACACATCGGTTCTAAAGACGACTTTAAACATGGTTCTGGTGATCAGACTATTTATCCTTTTAGATTGACCTCAATATCCAAACGCTGGAAACCCAACTCTGATAAAGCTGCCGGATCCATTTTCACATTTTCACTTTAAGAGAGGAAGCATTTACCGCTAAAGCCCCACAGGAAACCACATAAATATCTTCAATGCTATGGCAAAGTGGCATCAATTATTAAAGATTAAGAAACAGGTGTTGAGTTATGATGAATGTTAAACACACACAAACAATGCGATGTCAGTGTTTGTGCAGTGATTGCTGCGAGACTCTGCATCCTTGGCACAGAGCAAGAGGTTTGAGGATTTAAAGATGTTTTATGTTCTAAGGGTATTTACTTATGCGAATGTTTAGATATATTAAAATTAACTCCCTTCCCCGAGCCGCTGCAGCTATTAGAGGTTGTAATAAATATTACCCACTTGTGTGAAACCAAATGAGAGAGACAGAAAGCTCAGGCTTCAATTAAATTGAAAATAAAACATAACTGCTGGGGAATCTCGACTGATCTTATTAATGGGACAAAAGTCAGTCTGTTTCACCGAGTAATATGCTGATGGCAAAAAACCCCCAAAACATTAAATTCATTTGCCACTTAATATTTATGTGTAAAATTTGGATAGATTTTCTGAGAAACCATTCATGTCTTCAACTGGTAAAGTTTTCAGAATTTATTTTCTCATAAATATCTTCTTTTTTTTCTGATTTGTTAAGTTCCAGGAAGAAAGCTCAAAAAGCTTCTTTTGCTGCTCTGCCCTCAGGATTAATGTCCTGTTTGAAAACTGGCGTCTTTATTAGATTGCCGTCCTCAACAGGCCGGATGATTTCTATGTTTCTCCAGGGGTTTTGATCTTTGTGTGTGTGTGTGTGTGTGTGTGCATGCATCACTGTATGGTGTAACCCAGAAAACACATGCACACTAAGTGAAGAAGAGAAATGCTTGTTTTGTTGAATCGTTTCCTCCATAAAATGATACATTTTCCTCCCTCTTCCGCCAACTTTTAAGACATGCACGTCTGCCCTGTTTGAGCATATTTCCCCAGTTATAATTTGTTTATTAGAGTTCAATATCAAATGTGTTTTATCTTCCTGTTGGTGTCATTTCCTGTTCATCCATCCAGCAAAGACAGAGGAAGATGTGCATTTTTGTATTTTTACTGATCCCACTCGGGTGGTGTGAGCATTTGTATTTCATGTGCTTTGTCAAACAAACAATTTCACAATTGCAGGTGTTTCCATTAAATGAGAAATGCAATTAAAATCACACGTGAATGAGTTTGTTCAGGTGATGAGTTATCACAAAACATGCCGCGCACATTGTTAATCTTGTGTGTGAAATAAATCAAAGTCTATGAAGCCAAAAAAAACCTCCTCGGCCCAGTGGCAAACTTTTTTGTCGAAAAATGAGCTTTTTTCAAAATTGTCATGCTTCCATTGAGCAAATTTATTTTTGAAATGTCAAATTGTGCAATTATGTATTCAATAGAAACACAGCTTATGTCATATAAGATTCTGAATTTTTTATGTTCTGATAACATAAAAATGAATAAATCCCTGACGGATTTATTCAGGTTTATTTTTTCTGTCCCATTCACATGTTACAAATCAAACAAATTTCATTAATCAGCTTCAGAAGCTGGACAACTAATTATTGAACCATGAATTCTGCTCAGGGCTGCACAGTGGTGCAGTTGGTAGCACTGTTGCCCTGCAGCATGAAGGTCCTGGGTTCGATTCCCGGCCCGGGAAGTCTTTCTGCACGGAGTTTGCATGTTCTTCCTGTGCATGCGTGGGAGTACTCTGGGTACTCCGGCTTCCTCCCACAGTCCAAAAACATGACTTGCTAAATTTTACCTAGGTGTGTGTGTATGGTTGTTTGTCCTGTTTGTCTCTTGTTGCCCTGCGACAGACCGGCGACCTGTCCATGGTGACGCCAGGAACGTTCGCTTGAAATAGGCACCAGCACCTCTCCTGACCCCATTAGGGACAAGGGTGTTAGAAAATGGATGGATGGAATTCTGCTCTGGACTGTTCAAAGTCACAAATGTTTGGTCATTTGTGACTTGGTGCTCTTGGATCGCACAGTGATCCAGCTCTGCATGGTTACCAGCAGTGGAGTGGCTTAAATCAGAGATTTTTGTTCCTGTTCTTGTGTTTTATGTCTTGTATTTCTTACATTACTCTCAGACATTTTGTCCTTTTTTTTGCTGCACTCTGTCATTCTACTCCACCTGCCTGTTTCATCAGCTTCATTCAGTCCACCTGTGTTCAGTCTGATCGTCTGCCAGTCTCACCTGTTTGCTGTGGCACTTAAGCGGCTCAGTTTCTGTCATTATCCACTGAATTCAGCTGTATTCCTTGTTCCCTCGTTGCCATAAATGCACCATGTTATTTTAATCATTTAATACCTTTGACATGCATTATCTGAATGGTTGTCTGAAGCGTCTGCATGTTCCATCAAAGTGTTATGCATCTCTACTTGTCCATATGAATGATGTCCAAATGAGGCCATTTCTTGTTTTTTATCTTTTCTGAGCAATATTACCAGTCACATTCACTCCAACTAGCCTAAAACTACAATAATCACATTATTAGTACAAGGAAGATTGCAGGCAGAGGAAATATAAGTGGGAGGGCTGGTGTAACAGGGTGGGTTTTGTGTTTAAAAGTGAAAAGAGACGGATGGTGGAGGTTTTGGGGGGCCTGTGTCCAGTTGCTCTTCCTCTGAAGTGCTCTTATCTACCTTGCACAGGCAGAATTCACAGCCTTTTCCCAGTTCTCACCATACTAGCGTATGTACATAATACAACTCAGCTTATCTTTTCGGCCACTCAGCTAGAAGGCGCAGTATCACATCCCCAACACAATGGTGAAGGAACACCAGATCGGCCGCCTGCAGCGGTTGCCGGTCGAATGATCTGAATTTAACCAGATGCTACGGTTAGGGAATTTAACATCATGACTTTGTCATGAAATGTGTAGAACCCATCTTGGTTGACTTATTCAATTGTAAATAGTGGCATTCAGCTGATTCATTTAGAGTTTTACAAACTTTCACAGGGTTTAAAAAAATGAAGCCTTTTTTTTTGATGTATGGCTTTTGTGGGTGACGTGTTCACCAGGAACAGTCTGGGTGTGAGGTTTTCTGATAAGTGTTTCCTGCTTCAGAGCTTTTAAGTTAATTAGCACCATTCACGATGTAAAAGATGGGCTGCTCTTCGCTAAGTCTTAGTTCAACACAATCTTTCTCTTGTAGTTTTAACTCATGGTCACTTGGCTGATCAAGTCACCTGAATACCCTGATGTCAACTGTGACGGTTGGGAAGTAAAAAAAAAAAAAAAAATCAATCTGACTTGAGTAAATTACCAGTTACAAACCATTATGTTGAAAGTAAACAGTTGTCTGTATTACCATAAAGTTGTAAAAGGCTGCACTAAAACCCTTCACTTTATCTTAAGCAAATCACTTAGTGCATTTATTTTGACTAATTAACCACATAGATAATAATGCATTAAAAGTTTTAACACAATTAGGTTCCTGCTGGAAGGTGTTTCTGGTACGCCCGGAAATCTGACACACAAATTAGCTAATCCTGCAGGTTTTCTAACTTACAACAACCAGATTAAGTTAGGTGCGTTATCACTCCCAGATCCAAGAGTTTTTCTATGTTTTTGTTTAATTCGATGCAAATTCTCTCAAACTCAACATACAACTCCTGTATGAGTTTTGAATTTTTCTCTTTAATCATGAACAAAATGGAATAAAATTCCTTAAACATAAAATTTAGATTTTTCTTTTACAGCTTTGAACATTTTTCTAAATATTTAGATTTTTGAGATATTTTCAGACAAAGCCTAAACATCCAAGTAGGTATTTCACAATTTTCACAATTTATAACAAACCTTTACGTAAGTTAAATATTATTAGTTAAAATGTGCAATTGTGAAGGGACAAACTTTACCTTTGGATCAGAATGACAAGCATAAGTTGTACATCATGATGAAGTGCTCAGGATTCATGGGCTGTTAAAGATATCGAGGTCAACCGAGGTTACATTTTCAAAATCCACTTTACTGTTTCTGTTGTTTGAAGACCTTCTGGAGAGATACCAGAAAAAGTCAGATTTTTTTGTATGAGAAGACATTTACATTGAAACACACAAGCAATGACGTTTTAAATTGCGGTAATTGGCTAACTCTTTGCCTTAAATAGGTAGCGATGGTGTGATAATGTGGATGGATGAGGCCTGAGCTGCTCTGGTGGAAAAGCCCGGGTCAGGAGGACAGTTATTTGATATTGATCAATGGCATTTTCTTGCTGCTGCACACACACACACACACACATGCATGCACACCCCCGCACACACACACACACACACACAAACATTGAGACGAGTGGCCATCTGCTGAATGATTAATGCTCCAGTCACTACCTTGAATGTAACGTGTGTATCTTAAAATCAGAGGAGCGATAAAGAAACCTCAAAATGACTATTTTGTCCAGAGTTTTAAAAAAAAAGAAGCCTTCTTTTAAATTAAATAAGTTTGATATTACACCTATTTCTTTAGTTAACTTGTTTGTTACTAGGTCATATGGTAGGTTATATCATTATGTCAACTACAGCATCTCAAAATAGGCCCGTGATATGTCTTAATTTTACACGATTACCTTGGATCGCATTAAAATATGTCAAGTGCTGTATTGTCAACGAGTCATATCAAAACAGAGATCAGCTAGGATCAACTGGATCCTAGCTGAAGTCTGCAAACTGCTCTGATCATGAAAGTTCAGCTGTTTGTGCTGAATCAGATTTATCTTTAGAAACAAATAATAGTTACACCTTATTTAATGACATATGTCATGCAATTAAGGTTACTTTCCTCTCCTACTATCCATCCATCTATGATGAGTTCATATTCTCCCAAGTCTTCAGGCTCTGCCTCTATCGTTGATGAACTTATGGTTGACTTACTAGTTAGTTCCATGTTAAGAAAAAAAATTATTGGAAAGAAACAAATGCAATGGTTTCAGTGAAGTACCGGATTGGTAAATGCATTTGTTAAATGTCTCATCATTTATGGGAACCAAAAAATATAATGTGTCTTTTGGTTGTGTATACAGTATATGTGTTTACCACAGTCAAAAAGACTACAGTTGAGGCTTCGCTAATGTAGCAGTCCTAAGCTACCTTCACTGAGTCCAGACAAACCTTTGGCTGGTCAGTGTCAAACAAAAACCCTGAAACAACAAACGATGCCAACAGCTACCCTTGAGGTTCCTAACCTCTCTGCTATTTGTACGCTGGCATGATCACCCGTTAACGCACACCTGCCAAATGTGTCACTGCGGTAAAAGCAGCCCATAGGCAGATGGGTCTGATCGTCAGAGACGAGCAGCTAACAGTTGGAATTTAGTGTCACTAAAGGAATGGATTAAACAAGATTAGCTCTGTGTGACCATCACTCTGTGTGTGTGTGTGTGTGTGTGTGTGTGTGTAGTTTGAGAGCACTTTGGTTCCTACTGGAGATGAACATCACACTGCATGACTCCTCGACCCACACACAGGCACACACACAAACACACAGTTACCTGATCTCCTGCTGCTTCACTATATATAAACCTGCCCTATCAGCTTGTTAAAGGAGTTAAAAATAGCTCTGCTCCATGCTGTCACGTTGCATGTGTCTCTAGTTCCTTTGGCCTTTCTCACAGAAACACTTCCAACACTACTTTTTCCAGCACAACCTATTTGAGAAACGATCTTAACAACGTGTCACTATGTGCCTATAACAAGCTTTAAGGGTGTTTCAGGAGACTCTGTTGAATTGGGGACTAAAATTATAACATTTGTCACATTTTCAGCTACTGCAGTTCACTTTTACTACTTTTGCCACTGTGCCAAGTGAACTAAAACCTTTGAGCAACCTGTTTGCCCCTTCGACTTTGGTGACGCTCCACCAAGAACCGCTTAAGGAAACGACACAAAAGCACCTGAAGAAGACAACGAGTACAACTTCCTTCTTCACAAATGCAAATAAAAATGGAATGGCATCAGATTTTACCAGTTGTGGGATTTCTCTTTTGTCTTTGGTAAAAGACCACAAACCATTTCTCCCACTAGCATTAGACTCACACGCTAGTTTTTGTTGCATATCCCCAGAATGCCTTGGGCTACAGTCCACTTCCTGCTTTTGGAGCGGTCTCCGGACTGGAGCGGCCTCCAGTCCAACTCTGGTGTGGTTCAAACTGCACCAGAGTTCACTTCAACCGAGCCGAGATCTGGGGTCCTAGGCAGATGAGAGTTTGTGTTTTTGGTCCGCGTCAGAGTTTGATTGCACATTCACACCGGCCCCAAACCAATCAGACATTCTAGGCAAACAAGCTGGACTTCAATTAATGTTGACTGAACAGAACTGGTGTAAACACACTTTTAATCTCTTTCATATAAAGACGGCAACAAGGATTCCATAGGTCTGCCACAGTAGGAGCATCATGAGGGAATCAAAGTTTAGCATAAAATCTGATTCCAACAGACACTGTGGTCAGATAATTAAGCCTCCAATCTTCTTCCAATGTTTTTCCTGCTGTTTTTAGATGTGGCATATAGTTTTTGACGCACCATAGGCCAAACTAATTTTGAAAAAAATCTGCTAAATATACTCTGCTCAGTTCATATGTCATGTCGGATCATGCTGCAGACTCTCCTCTGATCGACACATACAGCAGGTAGTAAAAAACTGTAACTAAAGTTAATTCCTGCTGACTCTTAGCTTAGTTTCAGTGCCATCTTTGCAAGCCAGATATCAATTGGATGTGCAAGCATTCATAATTGGAAAAGTTTACTTTTGAAAGTTAATAAGTGGTGTAAATACAGTCACTGATTGACCCTGCAAAGAAAGTTAATCATCTTTTTTGTCATTGACTGAATTTTGCATTTGAAAACATTGGGACTGAATAACATTATGAATCTATTTTTTATTCAGTTAGTTTTCCAGCTAAAGACTTGAAAATGTAAACACTACATCCTTGAAATGATTCTATGACGCACCTGAATGAACTGAGGTTTTTACTGAGACTCTTGGTAATCTTAGAGTCTCAGTATATCTTTTAAAAACCTTTTAAAGATCTTTTACTAATTGCCTCAAAGGAAACCTAAAGCTGTTTTGCATAATCTTGAATGAGAATGAAGAATTAGTAATGCAGAACAAGAGGATATTTTCATTTCCATTGCTAGGTTTGTGCAGACTTCTAGGACTTTTATTTTCTTAACATTTGATTATTCATATATTTTAAGAGTATTCATATAAATGTGTCTGATTTTTATGTTCTAATATGAAAAATTCTAGAAATGAAAGGATAACTATAGCGCAACTGCAAGCCAGTAAGATTTTTTTCAATTTACTAATTTATCCACATTTCTGAAGTAATTGTCTTTTTCTAATCTTCTAATAAATCAAACATCATGTTGTCATTAGCACCAAATGTAAAACCTTCATAAATAACATCAGTCATTGGTCACTTAAAAAATACCAAGGATGAATGACATCACTAACTAATTTGACACTTTATTTTGAAAGAATTATCAAACTACATGAAGTCTGGAAAGAGAGATTATTCACAAGTAGAGATAATGTCAGACAGTTGATGCTCTATGATCCAGTGAATTCTCCCACCAGGCCGGCTGAAACCAGGAAACAAACACCTTTTGTTTACCAAGATTCCCCCGTTTTAGGTCAGCTACAGTTACCTAAACGCCACAGTAATGATAGAGAACATGTCATATTTATTTATTTTTTAAGGTCTTCAAAATCAGAAGTTTACATGTATTTTCTGACTATTTGGTAGCCTTGCCTTTGAACCGTATGACTTGGATCAAACCTTTTTGGGTTTCCTCCCACAACCTTCTCACAATAGCTGGAATTCTGGCCCATTCCTCCGAACAGAACCGGGTCACATTCTCTAAGGAAGGAAATCAGGGCTTTGTGGCCACCCAACACTAGGAACCACTCTGGCTGTGAGGTTAAGGTCCATTTGAAAGCTCCACCGGTGTCCAAGCTTTAACTTCCTGGCTGTTGTCTTTTTGACATTTCCACATAACGTATTTTCCCCATAAGATGCTTAAAACTGCCTTATAACATGTTGCTGCCACCCCATACTTTAGCGGACATGATGCTCAAAGGCTTAAAAACGGGGCATGCCTCTTTTTTTTGTTGCATGTAAATATCTGATTTCAACTATATATTACGAGAAGCTCCATCTGAAACTCTTCCTGTCTTAGTTTGCATGTTAAATGTTAATGTTTTGGGCAGGGCAATTGGAAAAAAAGATTAAACAGCACCGACTTGTTTGGAAGGCTTTCCTGGGGAAATATCTTTATAAAAGTAACAGCGACACCATTTCAGTTTGCAAACTTGAACCTCAGTAAATCACAAAACTTTTCAAATTCTGCTCTGGACAGATGAGGCCAAAGCAGAGATGTTTTTCTAAAATCCGCAGTGCCATGTTTATGGAGAACTACAAATAACTGGAGAGGTCTCCGTTCTACTTAGCATTCGCACATGCCTTCAAACCGAACCAGAGTTCTATTATTTTGGCCCACAATACAGTTTGATTGCACATTCACACAGGTTCAAACCAACGCAACCTGAGTTATCCATGACTGCCCAAGGTATTCTAGAGTTAAATGTGAGGCCAGCTGCCCAACAAATTTGGGTCACGTGTCAGAACAACAATCCCAAACTCAGCCGTATGTTTACCACAGATAGGCAGAAAAAAGAATCTATATGTCGGAATGGCCCAGTCAAAGTCTAAAGACCAGTCTCAGACTATCTAAAAACCTCACTTAGCCGATTCCTTACTCTACACTGTGAGAGATGTCCCGATAAATTATAGCAAAGGCTTGAAATAGGGTATAATAATAGCTATTTTATTAATATCCCTTGCCTCAAGTAGAAATAAAAATACTTTGGAAAGTACAGGAATAATTAGTACCAAGACACTTCTCAGAATAGGACGACCTCAGTAACCCAGCTCTAGTTGTCTTTTGCATAGAGGAAGTGTTGCAGAAGGCCGGTCCAGTGTTTGCTGTAAATGTCATCCTGTTGGCCAAGTTACAATAACACGGCGTGGAAGCGGAGCGGCTGTGTTTTGCTACAAAATGCGGCCCAGAGGTTAACAGTGGCTCATGCTGGCATTGTCTTTGTGTGTCCACAGGAAAACGGTCAGTGGCTGTCACGTCCTGATGGGGAACCTCGACCCGGCTCAACTAACCAGCAACTTGTTGCCTCAGCAGGAAGGAAGGGAAAAAAAAGGCTTCCTTACTTCCTTACGTGCGTCTGTTTGTGTGTGCAAACATCTGTTTGCCGTAGTGGGAGGGTGCTCACCTGCGCACATGGATGAGAAAGCACACAGAAGTGAATCCGCATTTGTTCCTACATGTTTACATATTCTCTGTTTCCTAGCAGGAAGAGCTCCGTCGGAGAGTTCAAGAATGAAAACATGGGTCGGAAAAACAGCGGGCTTCCTCATTCTTCCTGCCAGTGTGTGAGCATATCCATTACATAAGCAGGTGAGAAGGAACAACAATGCTGAACAAACAGCTGCCGAACCATCTTCCTTGTTCCGAGCAGGATGCGTCTAATGTGAAATTAGAGCATGCAGGGAATGGAAAACAACACGTCATATCAGCAGACCAGCTGCTCCTTTTTCAATTTATTCATACCAACAGGTAGCTTCTGTTTACACAAAATCTGGAGATCCAGCTAATTATTGTTCCGAATTAATTGTGATCTTTTTGTTTTGCATCTCAAACCCACTTGGTCCAGCGGCATTTTATTAGCACAGTGCTGACTTGAGTTTTCCAGAGAACTTCCTGGTGATGATGCATGTAAGGAGATATGATTCGGATAAACAGGGCATGCTGTATTATGCATGAATGTTACACAAATGGGTGGAGGCAGCATTAATTTCAAGTCAACAACACGTTTCTACGTGACGAGTGGGAAGTGGTAGGAGTCAGCTTTCCAGGATGTTTTCAGTTATTTACCATACAGTATTTATTTAATGAAGTAATAACCTGTAAGCTGTCACACTCTTTCCAGCCATGTCATGTCTGTTGTCGAAAAAACATCAGGCAGATTGTTGTCCCCCAACTTCTATAGTGCATGTCAAGTAATATTCCATCATTTCAAATATGCGTCCCAATGACTTTTGTCAGATTAAAAAATAGCTTTTAAAACTGGCTTCTACTTTTCATTAAGTCCACATTAAAAACAGTTATTTATTGGTTTGATGTGCTATTCTAATTTTGAATATCATGTTTTCATCAACTTCCTAATAGAAATAAAAAAGCTTTTAAACACCCATGAGTAGTTAATCTATATAATGCGTTTCACTTGGTGATAAAGTTCATAGAATACAGGTTTTTTAATAAAATTCAGACTTATTGTTGGGATGGCGAGTGCTGAACTCAGAACGCTCTCTGTGCTCTCAGGAACGATTGGACATGGAGTCTGTTGGAGTTTGATCTGATTTTACCCAATCATTACAGTTTGGCCGTGACGTACGTAACCGTCGTGAAGGAAGCTACGCTAAGCTTGCATGCCCTGCAGGCTTAGCGTACCTTGCAGCGCTACGTTCTCTTCAGAGAGCGTAATGCCGGTAGCGCTAGATTTGCATGTTTGTTTTGGTTGTATTTACCCAGAATGCCCTGCATTATAGTTCACTTTAAACTTTTGGAGCTGTCTCCAGACCCCTTGGTGTTCACATATGCACTAAAACCTTCAACCAAACCTACACTCAGATTTTTAGGCAGACCAGAGTTTGTTTCTTTGGTCCACATCAGATTTTTACTGAATGTTCACACCTCCCCAAACGAGCTGGACTTCCTACGCAACCAAACGAGATTTTGATTAAAGCAGAGTAAACAGAGCTGGTGTGAATGCACCCTACGTTAACGTTTGAGTACATCTAAGTTGTAAGAAATTACTATTCAAGAAACATTATAAATAATAAATGACATATTTTTCATAGAATCAAGCCATAAGTGCGTTAAAGAAACAAACCACCTGTTTTAAACACCGAAATTATGTTTCTCTGTTCTCGCTATCAGAGAAACTCTTCGTCCGTTAGCAAGAACAAAATGGCTGAAATTTGGATTTTGTAATGGGAATTTCATCAACATCAACACTCCTCCTACATTTTTCTCTCTTTCTTATGAAATGTCCTTTAAATTAACACAAACTCTGAATGTTGAACAACCCTCCTGTGTGCTGTTGAGCCTCGGGGCAGGAAGCAGGCTGATACTGAGCTCTGGAGCAGAGGATGTGTGGGCAGAGAGAACGAGACCGGGACACATGCAAGCAAACACTCAGTCCTAATAAAGAAATCCTCCATCTTGTGTAAATAGGATAAAGATGACTTAAAACAAAGTGCAAATATGGCAATAGACCTCAATGGTTTCATGTCTTTCCCTGCAGAGGAAGCTTCTTTGGTATTTGCCACTGCAGTTTCTGTGCTAAAAAAGGAAGTGAGGAACTGTGGGGCAGCCTGCTGCAAGAGGCAGAAAGATGCAGATCTGTGTAAACAGTGGCAGCGAGATGTAGTCAGGAGGGGAGGATAGGGTTACAACAAAGACACATCTCCCCTGCAGCCGAGATCCTCCCCATCTGTCCACAGATGCTCTCCGCTCTCACCGTTAATGCAGCTTAAATGGCAGACAAGAAAAAGCTTTTTGAAAGCATATATACAAGGATAGGATACACTACATGAATAATTTGGCGACTCCAGGGATTCATGCGGGAGTTTGGGGGGGTTGGTGGAGGGGAAGAGGCGATCAAGGCAGCTCCTTGTCAGAGTGTTGGATGTGGAAGAGAGCAGGAACAGCTGAGATGCCATACTGAGCGGAGAGAAAACAACTCAAAGTCTCTTGAAGAAATGCACAACTCAGAAAGTAAAGTACCAATGTTTCGGTGTACAGTAGGCACACACGGACAGGAGCTCAGCTTTTTTTTGCGTATGAAAGAGACATGAACACCAGGAGGTATCTTCCGAGGAAAATATTGTATCTCCTACCCTACAGCCTCACCGTCTATCTCTACAGAGGATTATACTGTTACATCTCCTGTGCAGTGGAGTTTTCTTGACTTATTCAGAGAAAAAATTGGAAGTTATCCTGTAGCATTGAATGATGGCATTTCAAACTTTCTTGAGACTGAAAACCTCTAAGAACATACAGTATACCTTGCTTTGCTGTTGAGGAAAGTGTATTAAAGCCATTATTTTTGGTTAGAGTGAGATGATTACACAACATATAATGATTCCCAAATAACTGGAATCAGGTGGTTAGGGTTCTCTAAGCACAAATGCTTAATGGTACCTTCTCCGAACCACATGTAGAATCATGTTGTGCTATTTATTTATTTTTTTTTTTGTCTACAACAGTAAAATAGTTTCTTCCTGTTTCTCTCCCTAACAGCTGCTCTGAGTGCAGAACCTGTCAAAAACATCCTGATTTTCCACTTCCAAATTTAAATTGTTTCCAACAAAACCGGTGCTAAGCGACTCACGGACAGTGTTTTCCATCCTCTGTCAATCAAACAGATGAGCAGGAGGGGGAGTAATGGTGGGGTGGGGTGTTGGGTCAATGATGGTGGTAATGATCCTGCTATGAATAAACCAGCTAGAGGAAGTAGAGCTCCCATTAGGTTTTCCTCCTCAGGCTAATAATAACCAGAGAGCTGCTGCCTCCTCCACGATCAATACACATCCGCAGCAGGACGCAGCGGAAGACACGCTGTGGTGTTTGATCTGAGAGCACAGCTCAGCAGGTTCAGGAGAAAAGGGGATTTGGTGTGTTATGGCCATCTGTAATGTCTTTCTGATGTTTCAAAGCTAATATCAGGGACATGGTTATTTTTATGTGCAAGTCAAGGAGTCTGATCCAGATCTCAGTCATGCTTGCAGCATGCTAAAGACCACAATTTATTAAATGGCCACACTTAAACTGAATACAGATTCTTCAAAATCTTCACCGTTCTCGGTTTTTTCAAAAGTATTAGTGAAACTTTGTCTTTACTTACTCACAGGACAAACCACCACACACACACACAAACACACGCACACACACACCCACGCACGAACACACGCATGTACACGCACACACCTTGCCTCAAGAGAGAGAGACTAAACTAGCTGGATTTGAACCCAGGACCTTTTTGCTGCAAGGCAACAGTGATTTGAAAATAGCACTTGTCAACATTTTGTGTAATATATTCTGCTCTGTCATCGCACAATAAATTCTTCATTCAAGGGTCAACAAATACACCAGTTTCAGTCACTTGAAGAGCACACATAAATAGCGTTCATGTCAGCCGTGATGTGAGAGGAATGAATCATTTATGATTTATGGAACTGCCTCTCATAATGAGCTTACTGAGAGCTTGGTTGCTTTAGATACACTAGATTTCCAGGAATTTATTGCGATATGATTTTTTCCCCCAGGAAAAACAAAAAAATCACATGAGCATCTCGTGTCAGTTTAAATAATTTAATTCTGCTTTGCGTCCACCTTTATATTGCAGGAGCTTCTCAAGATAATGACAATACTCTACTTCTAGCTTCTAACACCTGAAACCAAGAACACACCCTCTGGCCACAGCTGTTTCCAGGTATCATAGCTTGGCAGGCTAACTGATATTTTGATCATTACTGCACTGTGCTGTCAAATATAATACTCTTCCTCGATCCGTTTTTTTTTTTTTTTATTCCAACAATCCAAGCTGGCTGCTGTTTGCTCTCATCTTAGATCCAACCAATGGAGCCGCGGTAAACCGGCTGACTCAATAATCTCCAACATCAAGAAGATTCATCTTTGTGTATTTGTCTGGTTTGTTAAATAGAAGCCAGGAGACACAAGGTTATGTGGTTTCTCACATAACCTTGTAGAATAGGATGACAGACCACGTACTCCAATATTCATCAATCCATTCATCTGTATTGGATTAATCCGCTGATTCCAGTTGCTAACCTTATATTTTCTAAGAATTGTGCTGTGTAAAGCCCAGTGGCTTCTCGCTCACAGCTGCTTCTCACTAGTTGGCCACTGGAGACGGGCATCACCACCCCTCACAACCTCACTACGCATGTAAGATGAGGGATGGATGGGTTAGTTGCTGCATTGATTAATAAAAAAAATAAATAAAGGGAAATTAATGCATGATTCTGATTAATTGCTGAATAAACCAAACAAATTCTGGGTGACTACAACCAAGAAAACACGTGAGTCTCGAGCTGGAGGGAGAAATGGCTTGTCGTGTTTTACCAAAGACAAAAGAAAAATCCGAAATTCTTACACCACTCCATTTTTGTTTGCATTTTGTCTAGAAAGAAGTTGGATTTGTGTCTTCTTCAGAGGTTGTTGAGTCGTTTCAGTGCTTCTTGGTGCAGCGCCTCCACAGGCGAGGAGGTAAAGAGGAAGGGATTGGTTCAATTGACACGGTGCAGTGTGAAAGTGAACACCAGCCACTGAAAATGTAAGAAATGTTGCAATTTTTGTCCTCAATTGAACCGAGTCCTGAGGTTCAATTGGACTGACAACATTCTAAGTCTACATTTTGTTAAGTCTAGATATGTGCAATGAAAAAAATGAGGGCAAAACCATTTTATAGTGTTCAATTGGAAAGACATCCAAGGTATCAAATGTAGATTACCTTGCAGTTTGCAAAAACCACAGGCTAATAAATAGAACAAGACTAAATGTTTAGTAACGATGTTGAATGACATTTTCTAAATCAATATCTTAACAGAGTATTTTAACCAGGTACAGGTACATTATAAGTGAGTTAGTTTGACAAGCAATAGTAAGCACAATAAACGCTTTTCTTCCATTCTGAATTAATTGAACAAATGGCGACACACAGAAATGTAATTTATGGTGGAATTGGCAGCTTTTTGAAGTCTCTGTACATGACTGTCACAAGCCCATCAGATGTGTAAAAGAAAAAAAGTTCAAGCACATCTACAAAGCCCTCCAACAGTCACCTACATAAATTATCGAACATATGAAAACGCACACACACACCCACACACACACCCACACACACGCACACACACACACACACACACCCACACACACACACACACACACACACACACACACACACACACACCCCCACACACACACACACACACACACACAACCA
>CAEFZX010002243.1:0-16578 GCA_903066825.1 Alfaro cultratus | reverse complement strand
GCCCATAACAAAACTCAAATTCCACTTAAAAGGTAAAAAAAAAAGAAAAAAAAAGAAAAGAAAAACATGTTTAGTCTTTGGTTGGTTGAAATCCAACAAGTTTGAGTGTAAAAACACAAATGGCATAAAAGCCTCTCCCAACTGTTGTACCACAACAAATATTTAAAAAAAACCTGCGATGCTGAGTCCAGCGCAGGGAGTGTTGACGTTTACAGATCGGCGTTTTTTTGCCCCCGTTTGTATTGTGCCTCTCTCCATTGTCTACATCACCAGTGTCCTCGTGGGGTAAGTGTTGATGTACTTGTGGTTCTGCTCAGAGGCCAGAATGTGTTCCTCTGTCTTCCCACAGGTTGCTGGTTCCCAAGAACTGAGCTGCTGCTGCTGATGCTGTGGAAGAAAAGGAAAAAATGGCACTGATGACTATCTTTATATGAACTCATATTCAGATTTTTTGTGCTTGCATTATTTATTATGAATGAGTTAAATGTGTGAATACAGAAGTTATAGTAGAATAATTTAGTTTTCAGACATTATTTTGTTGTGGTTCAACCGTGAAATGTTTAGAAGAGACTGATCAATAAAACTTGACATGCCTCTTATTTGTCACAAATAATCAAATTTACGAAATCACTGCATAGACAGAGGTAAAAAAAATTATAGCTTTGTAGGCAGCATGTTGAAGATGCACCGATCAGGCTTTTTCTCAGCAATACCAATGTTCGTTTTTCTCATCGGTCTTGATAGATTCTAAATTTCATTCTGAACACTTCAACATATAAAAGAAGAAATATGCTGCAGGTGCTTTGACAGCAGTTCTGTTATCCAACTCAAATACAAAGGATTATCCCCATCTTTGCAATTTTTAAAAAAGCACTTTAGTACATAATGTTACTCAATGTGTTAATAAACTTGAAAGTTAAGGAGTTTTCATCCACTTAATCAATTGGAAAAATGTTAGAACAAATTTTTCAGAGTGCAGTCAGTAACGCAGACTTGATTTTTATTATTTTATGGTTGTACTGAAACAGTTTTTGTGCACAATAAATTCTCTGTTTTATTTAAGAAAGTGTAATTTATTTACTAGATGAGCTTAATTTACATACTTGTAGTGGGCTGTTTATGTCTCTGTGAGGAAGATGGTAGGGCTTGTGTCCATCCTCACTTAGTAATGAGCTGGTAAGTAGATCCTGACAAAAAGTTAAGAAACAAAATCAGTATGAAAATTCTTATGAGGTTACAGATAACATTTGAGTAATCAAAGTTGCAAGGTTTCAGTGTCGTAAACTCACATGTGGACTTACAGGTACTTCCTGTGCGGAGGCGTTGGGGGAGAAAAGCTGTGTGTTGAGTTCTTGTCCCTCCCACTGCATGCAGGGGCTCCTCTCGCATGGGGACTCCACCTTAGCACCGAAGCACATCCATGTCATATAGCGCACATGATCATACAACCACAAAACAATGCAACCAACCTATGTGCTGATCACAAATGCTTGCAAGCAGGAAAACAGACTTCATGCAAACTGTTTACGCATATTTGCATTAAAGATAACAGGAGGAAACCAAAATAAAATTTTTAACAAGTTTTCAAAACATACACACTTAGCCCTCTACATTTGTCTTTAGTTTATTTATTGTTTGATGTTGTAGGAGTGTACGTCATCAGGATGGGATGTGTGGAAAGTACCTCCTGTTTTATCTTCTTAAGTGGAGGCTGGTCAATGGCACACTCCATGGGTTCTTGTTTGATAGACTCAACCATTTGCTGCTCCAAAGTTGGACTCTACAATAAAAAGACCGCTATGTCAATAAATTTTTTCATTCGAAACAAGCTTGTGCAAAAGTACTGAAAGTGACAAGAATTCACACACCGGTTTAATTTTCCCTCACCTGTAGTTTGAGAGATCCATGAAGGCCCAAATTTGACCTGAAAGGAGTGGGTGTACGAGGGTTCGACTCCAGGATCGATCGCCGAATGTTTGGAGTTCGGAATCTGAGAAAGAAAACAAACAGTGGTTGTAAAGAGACACATGGTCAAATCTGTACATTAAAATGATGAAAGTTCAACTGTACTTACATTTCATTTTCTTTCTGTGGCCTAATAGAGTGGTCGATAAGAGGTTTGGTGTCTACAGCCATGCTCATTCGTAGATTATCGTCGGAGTGTTCTGGACTCATAGACTGGTTGAGAAACTGTGAAACAGATGAGAGAAAACAAGTTAGTCAAAGTCTTAAAACAGTTTGTCCTTGAGGGTGGAAGGAACGTTGATTAAAAAATGACATCTAAGGAAAAAAAAGAGTGGTGACACTACTGGAGGTGGATCAAGGTGAGAAACACTAGATCTAAATGATTCGTGCTGTTCTGGGAAGACAAGTTGGTGATTAGACGGATTCTGATCACTTTCAACTATTTTAACTACCTGCGAGGGAGAAAAGGGAAGATTTCTGACTGGTAAGGACTTTGGAGTTGAGCAGATGACCCTGCCTGTTTTCAGATCCAAGAAGTGACTGGTAGTGCCTTCGCCCTCTAAGGGGAGGCTCTGGAAACAGGGCAGTGAAATATGGGTCAAGACCCAAGACTAAGAAAATCTTCACAGCAAATTGTCATGCCTTGCCTTTCCTATGGAAACAGTTCTATGCAGGAACATGTACTGTATGTTTCTTTAATTGTGATGCAGAAACTTACAGAATCAATGACGGATTCCATGAAGTCGGGGATTGCGTTTGTGAATGTTGGGCTGCTGTGATGGCTGCCGGCGGTGCTGCTGGCCCTTGTTGCTGAGGCACTTTCTTCAGGTAGGCAGCTCTGGTCAAGAGGCAGTGCCGGGGCAGCGGTCTGGAAGTGTGATAAAGACGTGGCAGCACCATCTGAACTGCTGGTCAAAGAGCTCTGGGTGGCCCAAGACGGAAAACTCAAATTCATCTGGAGAAGTGAAAAAAAATAAATAAAAAGTGATGTTGAGGGGTAAAAATGCATGGAAATCAAATGTGAATAAGTGCTTAACAAATAAGGAAAAAAAGAGAAGAATAAAGGGAACTTTAAATTAAAAAGCAACAGAAGTGTTGAGCAGAAGAAAGTTGCACAAGGGGTCACACACACAGTAGAGAAATGGTGATAAGGTCCTGTTTCATCACTTTTGCAGAAACAGACCCCCCAGATGTTTCCTCCTTATTCACGCAAATACACACGTCCGACCAGTGTCCTCAAAGACAGGGTCAAAAATACACATGCATAAATCGTGCTGTCACAATTTCACACCCAGACTGACGTCTTGACTTACTGATAGGGATGGCTGGATTTTCAGCTCATTCTCTGTCGCCATAAGCAGCCGTTCGATCTCTTTTACTCTCTGCTCTTTCTCAGGATCCTCGTCACCATAGTGTCTCTAGCAAGAAGTTGGCATTGGGGGAACAAATTAGAACATTCTTATATTTGCTTCCTAGACTGTAGTGATAGCAAGTGAACAAGCTGGTAGAATGTGTAAGTTACAAATTCCTAGGTCTTTTGCTAATGTGGAAATATGACAAATAGGCATTGGACACCGATGAAGTGCTGCAGATATTTTTTTTATGACACATACACAGCAGCAAGGGATTAATTTGATATTATTTTCTTCACATTTTAATCAGAAGAACAACAAAAAACACGTTATTAAAACAGGTTTTTTATACCATTAGACAATATAGCACTATTTTAATGTTAAAAAAAACATTACCTAATTTTACTAGTATAATTGTGTTTAATTGGATTACATGTGACAAAATATTTAGGTGAATATTTAGTGAATTTGGATTCACTTGGGTTCTATATTATTTGATACTATTAAAATGGACTAGTTTGTCTTGGAGTGTAGATGACCTCCGATAAAATAGGGGTTTTATAAATGAAATTAATTGAATCAAATTGAAGTAAACTGCAGGAGGACTTGCAGATAAACATGGGCTGATTTAAAGGAATTAAAGTTTCAAAACGACTGAATTTTACACCTTAATGTCGTTCTAATGAGATGCCTGCAAATGTTCTGGAGCGACTTGTATTTTCGCCGTCCTTATGGACCACAGACTAGAACAACTGTGTTGCTGGGCAATGCCAGTTGACTGGCTGAAAGAAGACTCTTACACTTTATCAGACACTTAAAACTATTTCAAAGTTTAAATATGTTTTTTATCTTTATATAAAACTGTAGTTTTTATCTTATACAGGCAACTTAATGAGAAAATGACCACCATATGACTGACATGTTGCTTAAAAATATTAATGAAAATTGTTATCATAGGTTGTTTAAAGTTCTTACTTGTATAGCAGCAGTCCCGTGCTGGGGAATGTTCAGGATGTTTAAATGCAGAGCCATCGGGAATGACAGCTGTTGAATCAAGGAAAGATATTACATTATTTTATTTCAGGACGTCACTTCTTTTTGTTTTGGCCGTTTTATATTTGCTCCAAAATTTGAAGTTTACTTACTCTGTGTGTTTCAGATATGTAGTTGTATGTCACAGGAGGCAGCTGTGCGTGGCTCGGTGAGTGGTGGGGGAAGCTCATGACGTGATTGGTGTTCTTGATGTAGCCGTGGTTCATGGACAGTGAGGAGTTGTTGTTCTTCGATGTGTTCTGAAGGTAGCCCTCTTGTTCAACCTTTCGCCTCATGGTGGAGTTCCAGTGGTTCTTTATGGCATTGTCAGTCCTGCAAGTTGCAAGGAAAACATGGATTAAATGAGAGATGTTTTATTTAACACACCCATGACCTACCGAGACCCGTGTCCGAAAGTTGTGCTCCAAACATATTATCAACACAGACACATGTGGGCTGACAGATAAACAAAGCCTCAGTCAAACACACAAGCCCATGCGTGTAGTTGATAAAGTTATCAGAACACAGCAATTACAACAATCTTAGAGCTATCTCTTTATCTGTTGATATTCTTTTCTACACATTTGTTTCAATAAAAGTCAACCTACCCTACAGTCAATGCCTATTTCTCATTTTGCTTTGCCTTCTCAAGTGTCCTATTTCGGCCTCCTAACCGCAGCGTTGCGCAGCTAACCAGCAAGGGCTCCGTGATTCATCGAGCTTCTCTTTTTCCTCCCGCTCCCCCAAAGCCTTCTTCGTTCTCCGCCTCACCTGCCAGGAAGCAGCTTGGCGATTTCTGCCCAGCGGTTTCCCAGCTTCTCGTGGGCTTGGTAGATGATTCTGTCCTCCTCCTCGGTCCACGAGGTCTTCTTGACCTCCGGGTTCAGGTGGTTGTGCCAGCGCTCGCGGCACTGCTTGCCGATGCGTCCCTTCAGGTGCTTGGCGATCACCGACCAGCGCTTGGCTCCGTACTTCTGGACCAGCTCGATCACCTTTGGTGTTTGAGGGAGAAACAAAACGTGCAAAGCCAACAAGAGGAGGAGGAACAACATGAAAAGGAAGTTAATAGTAAAGGATGGGCATGGGGGAAGGGGAAGCATAGAGTAACCACAGGGAACGGAGGGAGAAGTAAAGGTAAAGATATGATAGGCAGAGGGAGGGAGAAAACACAAAAAAGAGAAATTACTTTAACTCTTTGAAAGTTGCACATATTTCACATAATTCATGATTTCTATTTAATCAGTGGAGGTGACTGGGAGGGATTTTCCAGTGGAACTTTAGCTTGTCTGCTAATCATCACAGTGACAGCATGTGGGCGGAAATATAACTCCTTTGAATTACCTCAATGCATACATGGCACTGATTAAAACCAACCAAGTTATATGTTGTGTAATAACACCTTTAAAATGTGCAACAGCAGATGGCTGAATTGCTTCAGAGTTGTTGCTATAATCACTCAGGAACATAAAGTAATTGTTTTTGATTCTTACACCGCGCTTCCTGTGAGTAAAAACTGTTCACTACAAATAGACCTTAATCCTAAATACAGCTCATAAAAAGTGGTGTTTTCTTACCCTCTGGTCCTCTTCTTTGGTCCATGGCCCCTTAATCAGTTCTGGGTTGAGAACCTTCTGCCATCGGTGTTGGCACTGCACATCTGTACGATTCTGGGAATTTGGAGAGAAAACGCCAACATCATTTTGCTGTTGCAACAGGGTAACTTGCACATGTTAATCAAATCAAGCCAAGTATTAAAGAAAAAATTTGTTTTACCAACACTCAACTAAAATCAGTCAAAAATCATTCAGACTTTTTACAATAGAAGCTTTAATTGATCTAATTAAAGCCCTTGAATTAGATAAATGGGAGAGCGTTGGCATGACTGGATTTTCCTTAGATGTATTGAGGACGTAGTAATGCAGCACGTCCCCACCCCGACTTGTTGCTGATAACTGGTAACCAGTTAGGTGAAAATCATTGTAGTAATTGTAACAGTATTTTTACTCAAGGTTAGGACCGATCCAGGCTGACCCTTCTTAATTAGATGTCTTTTCTTTAAACGTTATACCTGTGCATGCCCTCTATCACCCTCCATCCCAATTTATAACTTACAGCTAATAGACTTGCAATTAGTTTCCAATCTTCTGATCCATGAAGTTCAACCAGTTTCTTCAGCTTCTCATCCTGAATAAAAGACAAAATCTGATTGTCACTGCAATAATCAGACACTAGTTTGTCTAAAGATAGGAATTTTAAACTTTTTTGCATACCTCTTCTCGAGTCCAGCGCGTTTTTCCGAGGTGGCGTTTCCCTACTTTGGCAAGAGTCCCGTCATAGTCATGTTCGTACACATCTGTCTCCTCCTCATCTTCCTCGCTACTGTAAACACTGTGAATGTACACAAAAAAATAATAATTTTTTTAACCCAGTTTAATCAGTGTAAAAAGCATTATTGTAAGAAATTAGACTAGGCAAATGCTGGAAGAATGAACATGCCTCTCTCTAATCATCACTTTGGAGAGTTAATAAAAAGAAAAAGGAAAACCCAGTCTGTATTCATCAGGTGTCAAAAACAGAGAACCAGTCATTCTTGAAGGTTTGGGTGCAGGCTTTGAGCCAAGACACTCACAAGCAAAGAAAGAAAAAAAAAAGAAAGAGGGAAGAACAGCAAGCTGAAGGGAGGGAGGGAGAAAGGGAGGCAATGAGAAACGGAGAAGGATGAACAGGTTCCAGTGTTTTTGGTTTCCACAGATACTGGGATTGGCATGTGTGATCATCATTTTGTGACCCCGACATGTTCAGACCTGCGTGGCATTGTACATCACAGTCTTGCACGCATGCACACACACACCCACACACACACACACACTCACTCACAAGGAACTGGTTAGCCAATCAGATTGATGAACAGTGTTAACGTGGAAGTCAGGTAGGGTGCTTGGAAAAGAGCGACAGGTGAACAGACATCCCACTGTGTGTGTGTGTGTGTGTGCGTGTGTGTGTGTGTGTGTGTGTGTGTGTGAGAGAGAGAGAGAGAGAGAGGGGGGTATTTATTGTGCATTATATTCCTCATTCCACTTCTTTTTTTCATAATGTATAAGGTGTGACTGAATGATCAACAGCATTAGCATTATAGAGAAGTACACAAATTAACCCTAAAGACTAACTGCAGTTTATGATTTTGTTTGTTTGTAGCAATAAATACAAACTTCTGTTTCATTAAAGAGCATTGAATAATATAGCTAGTTGACAATTCACAATAAAATAAGAAAAGCTGACTAAAGTTTGTGCAATATATATATCTATATAATCTCGATCTTTGCAATTCCGTTTAAATTAAACTATGCAGCTTCCACGTTAATATTCTAAACCTAAGAACTTTGTAAAACAGAACAAAAACTCTCCATATGCAAGTGTAATATACGTTAATCAGCACCAATATGTGGGAAAACTCTATACAGCTATTCAATTCAATTTACGGTGAATCGTTTATCTGAAAATATAATAGGGTAATACGTGGAAAAAGTAGCGCAGGTACTGCAGAGGACGCTGTGAAAGCGCAGTTTCCAAAATAGCAGAGTGCGCTCCTCACACTCAGAGATGCTGCACAACACTTGCAAACTGAATCAAGCCGAGTTTAGAAATGCCATCTTATGTAGATACCAATGTAATTTACAGAAAGAAAAACATAAAAACGAAAGTAGCAGTTTTCGTAAAACCGCTGGGCACTGGTCAGCAGACCGAGAGGCGCTTAACAACGACTGCTTCAAAACTTTTCTTTTTAAGTCAACATAAGTTCCGAAAGCGGCTTTGCCGTTTAAATATTGACATATTGACAAGCAGGCTGTTTTAATTAAGTGTATTAGGCGATTATTCAGCGCAGCCCCGCCGGTGTCCACGCACCATCTCGCTCACAGCGTGGTGTTAACTCGCGAGCGTGTGTGTGTGTCACTGACAGCAGTGAGGAGCGCACATGCCAGATGACCACCACCTGTCATTGGCGCGAGCGCGACAACCTCACCATCAACAAATGCCAAGAAAACACAGAGGCTTTCACACACAAGTCGCACAAAAAGCAGATAATTAGCTTTAAAAAAAAAAGAAGAAGAAGAAGAAGCCATGTGAGCGTTGTAGAAAAGATGCCGCTTTAAACGCTCTGGTTTCACACAGAAATAACAGCAATAAATGGAGAACAACTTGCATATAACATGGAAAATTGTGAGTAGAAACGAGACTTTATAGTAGTTTATCTGCTTTTTACCTGTTTTTCGGCCGCCGAGTCATGGTAAAGTGTAGCCAGCGGCTTGCAGCAGGTTGCGCCGAGCGTGTACTTTCGCTATCTACGCCGTGTTTGTTCTCACTGCGATCAAGCAGGCTGACATTAATTTAAACTGCTGCGGACTCGCAGGGGGGCTCCTCCCCTCCCTTTCTCATCCCGGTCAATTTGGCGCTCCTCGGTTCTTTCGCTCCACTGCGCATGTTCACAATGCTGTATACTTCACTTGCAGTCAGACTATTTCCCGACTGACTTTAAATACACATAAGCCATCTAATTTTATTGTTTTAAAAATTTGTATTTGTCTATCATTAAAAATATATATCTTCACAGTTACATTTTGTGGTTTAACTTGTAGTTGTAATGCATGAAAAGTAGATATTTTCACATTTACAAAGTGTTACCGAAGTGCTCACTACCCTACAGCCTTGTTTGAGGCGCTCTCTGTCTTATCATCAGCGCTAAACTTTTTTGTGTGAATTTACTTGCTTCTTCTTTTCCCGTTAAAAAAAAAAAAAAGAGTGAAAGGGAAGTGTTTGGACCAACAAGAATAGGTTTGCACTCCAGGAAAATTAAGTTGAGAGTACTTCCAGCGTTCAGCCACCTGCTCAGCGGAGTGCCCCCGCTGGTGTTGTTGCAGATGTTTTCCTGTGATAAAACTCGCAACAAAACCTTGTCTTATCATCCCGCGACAAAACCCGCCTACACAAACAAAGTTAAAGAAATCCAGTAGCACTAAAACTATTTGTGGAAATTTATTGCTCGTGTAATTCATGGCTCTGGTGCTTTCATGTTCGCTGAGCTATTCCTACAGTTTCTTTTTGAGTTCTTCTTTCTCAAATATTGCATATGACCCATATAACAATAGTGAGCAAGTTCAGCCTGTTTTTCTGCAGCTATTCTCAAGAGGATGAGTAAGAAAATAATGATCTTGCATAACTTGTATTTTTTTCCTCTTTTTTTTTTTTTTTTTTTTCCAGAACAAGGCTCGTTTTTTGTTCTGATTATTTGTGTGTTGTTTTTGAATTCTCCATGTGCCAAAACTGTCTTTACTCAAGCATTCATTGCAGGAAGGAGGGGGCTTAATGCTTTATTTGTATAAATGTGTCTTCTCATTGTATTAGTTCCTCCATACGCGACCGTATTGTCCTGGTCACTTGTAATTACCATCACCCCAGAACAGCCTATTGTCCCAGGATAAACTATTATAATAGGGGGCTGACAATGGGGTACACACATGCACTTGTACATGTTGCCATGGATAGAAAGTCTCACTTTTATGTGCAACAAACACTGTACTTATAATAAACTCAGTCAAATTATTACACCAAGTTATTACTTACAAATTAAAGGCATAAAATGTGCTTACTAATCCAGAGTTGCTCTCTAAAGGTTTGGCTCATATTTTTTATTTCCAATGATCATCATCACCGATCCAGGATGTAATGCATGACTGTTGCCTAGATGCAATCACTTCTAGGCTTCAATTCCTATGCACACCTGTGTGCACATGCATTACCACCTGTGCCTCGAGGAGGTGGTATTTCTATTCCATTCAAATTCCTTATTACATAGAAGGTATGTGAGATCTCAATGCAAGATTCCCCACATATAAAATAAAGTGGGTCTGATAAAGTGGTTCAACATGTAAGGTCAAAATTTGTTAAATCCCACTTTTATCAACTTTTAAGCCTTAATTGACTCACGTGACTATCTCTATAAATTTGAACAAACCCCCGTATTCATATAATACTACATTTCCCTCGAGGGTAATATTTTCAAACTGCACATAGTTATCTGAAACCAAATTGAGACAAGAGAACGAGGCTATGCAAATTGCCCGTAGTAGGTCAAACAGGAAGTCCTCAGACCCATTGAAGGTTCAGCCTGGGACATTTGCATGGGCGCGATTGGACAGGTTGATGGCAGGCATTATAATGGCTGACCACTTTGCAAAGCCTTGTGTGCACAGGTTGGCTCATTTGAATGATTTTAATGACAGCTCCTTGCCTCCGGAGACATTATCCCATCTAGCTTTCAAATCCAGAACTGGGACAGAAAAACATACTCATTGTTGGTTGTGTTTATGCTTACCTGTATGTGTATGTGAAATACAGCACTAAAAAGGCTCATTCCAAGTCAAACAGCTGGTCGTGTGTGGTTGTGAGGTTATAAAGATAAACTTTTGGTCTGATTGCTGTTGATGAAAGAATAACCATAGATTAGATGTTTATTAGTTCTCAGCAGCTTACATTATCCCCACTATTTTTAGGGCAAATAGCTTTTTGCAAAAACATAACGCATACAAATATCATAACTTTAATTGTTTAGAGTGCCTTCCAAAATTTTTTCACACTTTGTCATGTTATTACCACAAACTACAATGTCCTGTGTCAGGATTTTAGATGACAGACCAGCAATCCAGTTCAAAAACAGGAAATGAAAGGAAAGTAGTCCACTGCTTTCAAATTTTGCCCCAAAAAAACTGAAAACAGCTGTGTGCATTTTGTTGTATTTATCCCACACAAACCAGCTTCCTCCCTGTGCCTATAGTAAAATTCCCCATCCCCACAGCATTATGCTACCACCACCATGTTTTACAATGATAATGGTGTGTGTAGGAAGATATCAAGCACAAGCATTTTTCATGCAGATCAAAACGTTTAATTTAGGTCTTGACCCATAAAATCACCTTCTTTCATGTGTTTGCCGTGTTCCGTAAATGGCCTTCAGCAAACTGTGAATACTACTTGGTTTTATTCTTGCAACTCTTTCAGCCACTGTGGAGATCATGACCAAGATTTATATATACTAACAGAGTATCCTCCCTGAGCTGTTGCTCTCTGCAGGTCCTTCTGAGATACTATGGCTACTTTTCTAGTTTACTCCACTTGGCTGGCCAGTCAGTTTAGGTGGGCAGCTATCTCCTGGTAGATTTGTAAAAGTTTTATCTTCTTTCAATGTATGGCCATACACCCAGATCTCCTTTTAATTTTCAAAGTTTGCAGTATTGTTTTACAACTAACGCTTTAAACCTCTACACAGTTTTACTCCTCATCATTTTGGTGAAGTCTTCACAAAACATAAAAAAGTTTAAACCTTATGAGTATTTTTTTTCAAAGTACATAGGAATGATTATGTATTTAACTTTATTACTTGCAACCTTGAGTGCCTCATTTTTTTTCCTTCAATGAATAGTTGTCAGAACCTGACTACCAGTAGAGCTTGTTTTGCATTTTCCTTTGGGTGAGTTCTTGTCAAAGACTTCCCATAATGCCTGCTGCCCCTAGCAAATTATGTAAAACATTATCTCATATCCAGTGCCAGCTCTTTAGACAGACTTTACCCCTCACCCACTGCATGCACAGTAGCTTTGTTTTCTGGTAGTGCAACAGGATTAATGCATGTTAAAATTTACATTCTGTTGTGGACAGATTTGCATTTTCTTCTGCTTTCACTTGATTCTGTTGATAATAATTGTACCCCTAAAAAAATACCTATAAAATTCATAGGAAAATAAAATTGTAGGTGTGCCACATAAACAACCAGCTTAGAAACATTTCTACAAGTTAAACAATACATTGGAATATGCCACTGATCCGCTCATTCTTCTAGCAATCTGTTGTTCCATCTGTTTAATCCAGTTCATCATCGCATTATTGTTTTTCAATAACATTCTCCTACCACTGATTCATTGATACGGCTTTCCCTGAACTCTGTGGCCACGTCTGGAGCACAGATTTGACCAGATACCGTTTCAGAACTGTTCAAAGGGAAACAAATGTTCAGATGAATGTAGGTGTGAAAAATCACACCTCTGCCTCGTTGCAGCGCATGGCGTACAAAATCATTGCATGTTTTCATTGCTCGTCCTAAAAGAGATTTCAAAATAATCCCAAAAACATTTAAATAAAATGGACATATCTTTCATCCTGCCTTATGCTTTTTGTTGGATTTTGTTTGCTCAATTATGATTTCTACAGCACAACTTGAGATTAAAGCTACAAACAGCTCTAAAAATTCAGTGTTTGCATTTTTTATATATATGGAAATATGTTCCATATCCTATGAAGTTCTCTTTCATGCAGTTGGTGTTTCGAAATGCCCCAGAAACATTTTGCTTATGCACAAGGAAGACTTCTCCCCGTGTCACCTGTGTGACCCTGTAAAGTGAGCAAGGCTTGTGTCTGTTTTAATTGTATGCATGTGCTCCATATGTGCAAGAGCAGTTGTTTATTTTCACATGTAGATGTGCAACTTCAAAAGAGCAGGAAGTGGAATTTTGAGAGGGGAAACCTCCACCCACCCAGAGGGTGATCACGCACGCGCACATGCTCTCTTAACCAAAGGTGAACTGTGTACAACGCATAGTAAACACCTCAGCCAGCGACCTCTCTTGATATGAATGATCCTCATCTAATAGTTACCTCCTGGTGAACTAAGTCGGTCAAATGTGCCGTTTGTCAAGCTGCCATCTGAACCTTTCAGACAAAAGCTATAGATTGTGGGGTTAGTCACAATTATCTCACTAAAAGCTTGTCTTCTTTTCTTTGTGCTCTATTTTTAGTTTAGGGAGACACGCCAAGCTTCATATTCCATATCACAGTGCAGATGTGCAGGAGCATATCTCACCTGCAGCACTGATCATATCATGTTATTCTATGACGTTTTTGATTTATCCCCACATGTAAGCTGCTGCAGAGAAATACATTTTAATTTCTCTAATTACACATCCATCTCTGTTTCAATAAATTGTGACTGTAAAATGCTAGTGCCAGAACAGTGGTGAAACAAGTGCATGCAAATATCTTATTATATGATCAACCTATTTTCTTCCTTTTGTGGTAAGCAGGCTTTATGTTTCTTGTAATGCAAAGATAGCTGGAAAAAAAAATGATGTCACTCTGGGTTGTTTGTGTACAAGGTGTAGAGTGAGCTCAGATGGGCTGGTCTCTAACTAGAGGGCATAACCTTTGACAACATGGTTGAGACATTCACACCCCCAAATCATAGTGGCTTAATAAGACTGTTGCATGCAGGTGGTGTTTCTCAACTTGTTTCAGCACTCATGACCTCTTGAACTGGCAGTGTTTCCAGCACCTTGCAAAAGTATTCATACAGATAGAGCTTTCTCACATTACAACCATACAATTCAATGTATTTGTTTAAGGATTTTATAGAGATTTTTTATAGGTTATGCACAAAATAGTGCATAACCATGAAGTGGATGAGAGAGGCTGATTTCTATGAAATCTATAAAGAAAAATCTGAAAAGTGTTAGTTTTGCATGTACACAGTCCTCCTTACCCTTAAAGGAAAGCCAGTGTCTTCAGGAATCATTAATTAGCAAATGAGCGTATTGTGACAATGACCTTTTGAGGGTCTCAGATGTTTGTTGGAGAACATTATTAAACACCATCATAGTGACCAAGGAACACTCCAGATAAGTCAAGAGTAGCGCTGCAGAGAAAGGTAAAGAAATGTTGGGTTATATAATAATACTCCATACTTTAGATATATAACAGAGCATTGTTGAAACTGTTTTCAAAAATGAAAATAGTTTTTTATTTGTTATTTCTTGTACATACGAATGAGGGATATTGTATGGTATTTTTTGGAATTATTACATCCCTCTCCTATGTATATTTATTTATCTTAGTTTACATTTAGGCTCTGCAAAACAGACTCTGCCTGGAGATCAGTATGAAAAACAGCATAAACTGTGATGATTATGGTGAAGCTGTTCAGCTAAAACTGATTCCAGGCCACGTCGATGTAAGAGGAAGTTACGTCAGCAATAAAAAAAAAAAATACAAATAAAGTTTTACTTTTTAAAATAAAAATAAGCTATTTTACCTGCTAAGAAAACTTAAAATGTATTAATGGTGTAAAATAAATAGGAGTTTAATATATTTCTTTATTTTTAAAGTTGCCAAATTAAGTCCGATATATTTTGCTGCAGTGAAACGACCTCCAATGGCAGTCGGTGCGGTGATGCACATGTCTTCGAGCTGAATAACTTTCACTCCGGGGCAGATAGGGGGGACTCACAGGCAAAATGTCTCGCCACAGAAATGTTCGCGGTTACAACTACGATGAAGGTAGAGACCTTTCACACAGAAATGGTTCATATTTTAAGCTAAAAGCCGGGCCTCGCCATGCTAAACATGCTAGCCGCTAAGCTAAACTTTACTGTTGTTTACAGTTGCGTTGCTAGCAGCTAAAACTAGCTTATGCAGCTGGCAAAATAATGTTGCTGTCGTGTCACCTGGTAGGAAATGCAGCTCATTTAGTATATGCGTTTCCACCAACTTATAAGGGTGGTTTAAAACTATTGTTTCATAAAACCTGCTATCATGAGGACTCAACAAATGATAACACTGCAGAAGCTGCTAGCAGCTGCTAACTATAAAGTATTTTGTCAAAGACGCCTGGATTCGCTTATTTATTGTTATCTAGATTCGTCTCTTTGGTTAGAAATCTTCTGAATATATTGGCTGAAACCAGTATGTGGCTATTATTGTTGATAAAAGTAAACATCCATAATCCTAGGCTACAGCATGTTGAGGATTTTTAAGAACTGCTGACAAAGCAGTGACAGCTGTCAGAAAAGACAACAGCTTTTGTCGATAAACAAGTATATTGTGAAGCAAAATTACATTTATTAAAAAAAACAAAACCATTTTTTTAACTGTACTTTTGTTTTATGTACCTAGACTTTGAAGATGACGACATGTATGGACAGTCTGTGGAGGATGACTACTGCATTTCACCAGCAACAGGTTGGTTTTAAATAATCAGGGGGATTTTATAAGCAGTATTTGTATAAGCCACATCATCTATTCACATGTAGAAGCAAAGAGCTATGTAGAAAAAAGAAAACAACAAAAACCGCTTGCTGCTTTCAAGACAGGAAGACTTTCAGAAATATATTATTCCGGTAAGATATTTTAAAGATTACTAGTTGTAAAGTTGTCATAGACTGGTAGGATTCTCGTAGTGTGATAAACTTGAGTATAAAAATGCTACATTTTTAAAGGACCATGATATGTACACAAAGATTTAAAATGAAACATGAAAACATAATAATTTCACTTTTAAACTGATAAGCAATGTCTACTATAGCTGCTAAAACACTAATAATAATAATAATAATAATAATAATTAATAATGATGTTTCTTTGTTGTTTTGATTTTGAGACATCTATGCATATTGAGCAAGTGAGAGAACACAACTGAGTGTGGTAACAATCACTGTTTAAACTACTCATGACATTGATTTGCCAATGAATTTCAGTTACTTTGGAAATTCAAGAATTAAATTCTGCTTCATTGTCAATCATACTTTAGTTGCAAGTGAAATTTTTAAACAAATGTTCAGCGGTAGAAGATATAAAAAATGTAGAACACACTTCAGTTGAATTGTTAACAGTTTTATGCAAACATGTGGCACAGAATATTCATTTTTGTCATTGTGCTCTGGTAGTTCAACACCTACAAGCCGGGCCAGGTGCTGGGGTTGCAGTCTTGCAATCAGCCTATTTTGGACACTGAAAGTCCAAAATTCAGTGTCTCTTTTTTGTTTTTTTCTACTAACAAAAAAACAAAAAAAGAGTTACCTTAATGAAAGTGATGGATTTAAGCTGCCTGTGATTCAGTGCAGGGACTTTCCAACCATCCTGCTTTTTCTTTGTCACCCTTTACCAAGTTTCACTGTTTTCTGACTTGCACCTTGTACTTTCAGGTTTCTTATTTTGATGTTTCAAATATAAAGCAAAGAAAGTAATGACATTGTTTGTTTCATATGTTACAGTTGTTTGAATTTTTTGACTGTGTTTGAAGAATTGCTAATATACATATATATATAAATATATATATATATATATATATATATATATATATATATATAAAATACATTTAAAAAAAAAAAAAACACGGATGTTTTTAAAAAAA
>CAEFZX010002241.1:0-64890 GCA_903066825.1 Alfaro cultratus | reverse complement strand
TATATAAAAGATACAGTCCAAAAGGCTCCAAAAGCAGAAACAGATTCTTTGACTAGTTTTGTTCTAAAAAAAATAAGTTAAGAAAAGTTCTATTTTGAGGGTTTAAAATGTGCCAATTACATTGGAAAACCCTTGATGTCAAAACTGAATTATTTTAAATATCATCTTAGATTAAGATTTAGATTAAGGATGATGCATTGCACTGATCTCTAATAAAAAAAATAAAAAATCTAAAAAAAAAAAAGTCCTAAATTGTACGTGATGTGTGATTATATCAAACTCACTTAGACATTAGATTTGATAATCTGCATGAAGACAAGTGGAAAGAGAAATACAAAGTGTTTCAGCCACGGCACTGGACTCCTTGGCTCTCGTTGGGCGGCCCAGCTGACGTTGGACATCCCTGCGACTTGGGACAGGACGCAGCTCACCCTGGCAGGGACAACAGAGGATGGTCTGTGTCACGGAGGAGCGGAGGGCCGAGGAATCTCCACACGGCTCGGCAATCTGTGGAATCTGCTGAGCACACGCAACCCGGGAATTCAAGACACTGGCAAATGTGATTATACTTCAGCTGCTCGGTGCTTTAATGGTACAATCACACTATGTACAATATGACAAAATGTTTCAGAGGAAACTAGTTTTTAAAAAAGTGTTTAATTTTTCCTAAGAAAATTGATCTATTGAACGGTATGTCTTATCTCCTCGACATTTTGTTTGTTTTAGCTTTCTTCCCAGAACATAAATCATGCAAAAGAATATGATCAGAGTTTGTTTGGTTAACGCAAAGCTTACAGAGAGGCTGTCAAAATCCCTAATTTCCTTTTGTAGCATGACACAAAAGGAAATTAGGTAATACAGCATCATCTGACCCGCCCGAAGCTCTTTATCTCTAAGGAAGCGTTAAAAAACAATCCTCACCATCTTATCCCGCTTATCAATATTTTCCACAGTTTTATGAAAGATCAAAGTCAAATGGCGTCTTTATTGGAGTTTGCGAAACGTTCCTCCCAGCAATGGAAAATTAAAAATAAATGTTTTTGAAATGAACACACTTTCCGGGACTCAGAATTTCCCTTTGAGAAGAGAGGAAGTGAAGAACAGGAACTGTTGACACATCTTTCCTCAATATGCTTCCGTCTGTTGGCTCAACTTCCTAACATGAAAGAGAAATCGGCACAAAAGCAAGTAGGAGCTTTGAAACTCACAACACACGCACACCGTCACGCGTGCAGAGGGATTCGCTGATTAGCACGTACGGCGTGAGATGTCACTAAACGGTGAATCAAAGGAGTTTTTAACGTTGCACAAGAGATGGTGCTTTTCTGAGTTAAACATAGCTTGAAAATGGTGCAAAGTGCTCCTGTAGCATTGAGGGAACGGCAATAAGAGAGGAAGTGATCCACTAATTTAGACCCACTGACGCAAAATGAAGCATTAAAAGCAGACTCCACCTTTTTGTCCCCTCTGTAATTTTGCTTGCGTCTTTGCAATTTAGAGCCCTCATAATGCAATGTACGTTTTTTTATGCAGCACTTAGCATATGCAATGTGTCCAAAGGGCTTTACACAAAATCCAAGGAAAGAAATTAAAATTGCACAAAAAATTAAGATGATTTATATGCTAATTTAAAAGTCACACTCAAGCCTCTCGTTACAAAGTAGCACATTAATAAGCCCCCCATATTACCAATATTTTTAGTCCCACTTTAAAGAAACTCCACATCATAGAAGCGTAATAAATCTGCTTATACTTTTTACTTCTGCATGCAAATCTTGGAAAAGTCAACATTGAGTAGGAATATATTTATTTTGTGATTAGAAAACACATCCAGGGTTCAGATTCAGAATTTTGTATAATTTTTGTTTACAAAACTGATTTATTTTCATCATTTCTTCCTTAACTTTCATCAAACAGATATTAAAGAAGCAAGCAAAAGTGAAGAGATCCTCAAAGGCTAACAGCTAGACTTACTAGAGCTTTCTTTTTAGAGATGATTTTAGCAAATAGGAAAAAAAAAAATGCTGACACTGATGGAATGCAATGCAATTCTATCAGACATTAACCATCTATCCTTCTGCAAATGATATTTGTTACGCTTGTTACTGATGCAAAAACATCCAGGGTGTACTAAACTATCTTTAGCATATTAGGAAATAGTCCTGTTAGCATGAGTAGCATCATTAAAACAGAGACTGTAGATCCTTTTCCTAACTCTGAATTTCCAAATGTGTTTCTTTTTGAGATCTTTCAGCGTATTTCATGTTGTCAGACAGGTCTTGCTTTAAAACGTAGTGATTTTACAGGTACGGCTTAGGTTAGATTGATGAAACTGAACCAAAAATGCTCACAGCTAATTTATGATGTAACATTGAGGACAGTTACATTTTCACCCAGATAATTTGGATAGTTTTTTACCTTTAATAAATGAAATCATCATTTTAAAACTTTTGTATTTACTCAGGTTATTCAAACATTTTGTGTGACATAAAAGCAAAAGGAGAAGAAATCTGCGATGGTGAAACTTCATTTTCACTGCACAGCATAACAGTCTATCAAATACTGCTTTGTTACTGCGATGTTGCGTTGGCAGAGACTACAGTGACGATCATAATGCCATGTAATGTGCTTTTTAATTTCAGTTCTCATTTCTGAGGTGAATTTTTCTTATATTTAGTCAATCTAACCTCAGAGGTTATGTTTCCAGTTTCTATCAGCTGCTGAGTTCCTACAAAGGGTCACAGACATTGTGATTCATTAATCACAAAAGTGGTGTGGCCTCTTTTTTCCCTCTATAACGCCACGTGACTTATAAGAAATGGATTTCTCAGTTTTGCATCCTCTGGTGTAGAAACTGTGATGTATATTGGTTTATATATCCTAACTTCCAGTTTATTCTTACGGTTTCTCTTTCTGCCAACACGGATCTTCCTCTAAACCTTTGGACTTCTGTTGTGAATTTTTCATTTTAGGTACATTCTTCTGCAAAACGGAGCAGTTTGGTGGATGTGGGAGGGATTGTTGGGTAAGAACAGCTGGCTTACGTAACGGCGAATTGACAATCATCAGTCTTTGGTTTCTTTATTGCGAGATAAATTGTTGAGTCAGGCTGCATCAGGTGTTGAAATAAGTAAAGTTAATGGTTTTATGTTCTTTTAATTGACCACTGATTTCAATTGAAAGCATCTAGTTGACTCAGGTCAGGTGTGACCACGGTGACAAAGATCGCCGTGACTCTAGGATTTCACTCATTATTTTAGCCTCGTCCTCTTTGATGACAAAACCATTCAACCCTCCCGGTTCTAAACTTAGAACCTGTTTCATCCCACCAGCGGAAGGGAGGCTCTGGGATCAGGCAGGAGGTTTTTTCCTGGATGACAATACATCTCCTTGCCATCCCGGAGCAGGATTGGTCGAGGCAGGGATGGGAGAGGCGGTCAGAGGTCAACGCCCAGCTCCCATTGTCCTCCTCGGAGCCGCTCCGGAACCGGTCCCTTTTCCTCAGAGCCCCCTTCGCAAATACTCCAGAAACCTTCCCAACAGACCTCCAATCACAGACCCCTTTCCTTCCTGGCGAGCATTCGGAATCACGTGGGCCGCAAAGCCGCCGCTGAAGTTTACCCCTGATTGCTGAAAACACGGCACACAACACAGCAGCATGCAGCAGCAGACACCTGCATGTTCGCCCTCGGCTTTATATTCATGGTAAACGAGTCACAGGAGCTCTCCGTCATCTTCGTGCCTCTTGTCCTCTCTGAACCGACACCCATGGTGGAGGTATTTAGTTATTGTTTTTCCTCCCTAAGGGGCTGACCCCTTGCTTCCCTCCTGCCGCTCAGATCACTAACGTGTGTGTCTTGTCCTACAGGAGGAGCGCGCCGAGCTGCGACCACGTCTCTGCGTGATCCAGCGCGGGTCTAACGGATATGGCTTCAACCTGCACAGCGAGCGGGCGCGGCCGGGCCAGTACATCAGAGCGGTGGATGACGACTCTCCAGCCGAGAGTGCCGGCCTGCAGCCGAAGGACAGGATAGTAGAGGTAATGTTAAAAGGCTGGAGTCCTTTGAAGCCACACAGGACAGGAAATGACCACGGAGACATCATTAAAGCTAAGTGGATGTCTAACTGGATCAGTCCTGTTATATTCATATAGAAATAAGCTTAAGAGCCGGCCAGAAAACATTCCCACAGGCGCATCCTGATTAGTCTTGCACACTTCCGCTCTCGTCAGCTCAGGGTTTCTTGGACAAAAATAGAGAAGAATGGTGTGTTGTGTAATGAGGCCTCATCCACAGTGTGGTTTAAGATTGAAAGGCTTTTATGTTCGCTGTTCTGGGCTTTTCTGTGATCTGCCAGCTTCACGTTTCAGGTATCAAGTGGCGGGTATGGGTAAGGGCATGAATTCACGTTTGTTTGTTTTTTTGTTGGAACCGGTTTCAGTAGTTCTTGACTGCAGCAAAGATGAGCTTAGTTTTAAAAAGTTAATTTGGAAATTTGAATGGGGTTTGCCAACATTGAGTCTAATGTGAAGCAGTGAGACAGAAGCTAATCTTCCTCAGTCACTGTTCAAAATGGGGGAAAAACATAAGAACATGCATTTAAAAAGGCCATAAACAGGTGAAATCACATTTATAAAACCCTGTATAAAGACACACTTCCTCTTTGTTAAATTAGATTTAGTCACAATAAGAAAAAATGATTTCCAAATTCTAAATGTCAAAAATAATGTGGCTTCTATTTAAAGTCTTTCTTCAAATTCCAGAGTTTACAAATTTACTGAAAATGTGTTAAAGCCCAGATTAAGTTGTGACGGTTTGGCAATATATTTCAGTTAATTAGAGACACATGTCCTGAACATGGCTTGTTTGTTTTTATGGACATAAATAAATAATTCAGACAAGATATTAGAGAAATCTGTGTACTCCATCCCATGGGAGCAATTTTTAAAAAAAGTGCCACATTCATTTGTCGTGTGTCGTAGAGAGGAACATGTTTAAGAGTAAAGTATAAACAAAAAGCAGAAGACCATGTAAAGATGCTGACTGATGCTGGTAATAGAGTAATAGAGTATCTACAGTGAAATAAGTCCTGTATGATCATGGACTGAAAGATTGTTATTAAAAAGATTGTCACTTCACGACAATGGAGTGACAATCTTTAGAAAGCTGTTCTGATAAAACTATAATTAAAGTGTTTTAGTGGCAGATGTTAAAGCTTAAAGTGACCACGTTTAGAGTGATCTTTGCTAAACCCAGATTTCAGCCCCATTGGAAAATTTTTGGGCCGAGTTGAGAAGGAGAGTGAAAAACGCAGCCTAAAAAAACTTTCCCAGTTCCACCAAATTTCATAACAATCTGCAATACTTAAGGTGGAGCATAGTGTGGTGCACTCCTCTTTGCAAAAAAAAAAAAAAATAATAATAATAATAATAATAATAAGCAGCAGTACAATAAAAGGTAATGAAAGGAAGTAGAGAGGGATTAAGCGGACTGCAGGATGTGCTTCAGTCTTGAGTTAGGTCTCCACTCCCTGAAAGGGCCCCAGACAGCCAACCCACCCACTGAGGACGGAGCGGACAGCCATTGTTACTGCTGTTACTGGCCGAGCTGCTATTGTCCAGCTTCCTCTGTAGGAGTGGGCTTAAGTCTTGGAGGTCCACCCAGTGACCTAAACACACTTACACACACACACACACACACACACACACACACACACACACACACACACACACACACATGGCTTGAGACATTTCTCACATGCTTTCCCATGGAGATTCAAACAGAAAAATAATCATCTGATCTGAAAGCTGACCCATGATGGATTGTGCCGTTCTTAAGGGATGATAGTCTCTGAAAAGAGTGTAAATACATGGAAGAATGTGCACTATTTTTTTGTGTGTGTGTGCGTGTGTGTGTGTGTGTGGACACAGGACTTCCTGTTTGATACTGCTGAGAAAAGAAGACAGCAAGAAACTACATGCCTCAAACATATAGAAAAAATAACAGTAAAAAAAAACCATGTAGTTATTTCTGAACTGTGTCTGGTTAAAGTTAAAGGATCCAAAACTCTTTTTATCCTCTTCAGGTGAACAGTGTCTCTGTGGAGGGGAAGACGCATTCAGAGGTGGTCGGCGCCATTAAAGCGGGCGGAGACGTGACCCGGCTGCTCGTGGTGGACCCCGACACCGACGCCTTCTTCAAGAGATGCAGGGTGACCCCCACCTCCGAGCACTTAACTGGTGAGAAGACTGCTTCACCACCACCACCACCACCCTACTCACATCAGCAGCAACTGTGAGGCAGTGATTGATTGAATGACTGCAATTGTCTCGTAATGTTTCTCTCCAGGTTCATTGTCAGTCACCAGCTGCATTTATAGCCACTTTATTGCCTCCCCTCTTGTTCCTTGGCTCTCTTCTGCTATATTTTTCTCTTTTTTTCTTTTCTCTACAAGCCGATCTGTCTCTCTTTTTTTTGTTGAGGATCACAGACACTAAGCCACTTCCTGACCGAACCACCTAATGTTGTTGCCCTGCAGGGAAAGTTAATCTTTTCAGCATAAATACATCAGAACAGACGGATCAGAGACTAGCCGGGTTGTTTACGTTTGAGGGCAAAGAGATTTTCTGAAATTGAGCCTAACAGTGCAAATAAATACCAAAACATTTATTTCCGGTATTTATATATTTGTAGTTTATTTTGAGAATTTTCTCAAATGTGATTATTTTAATCTGAGGACGTGTCTCAGAGTGCAGGTGAAGTTCACAAACTACTTTAATTTACTTTGTCCTTTTTATCTCAAGAAGAGTTTTTTTTGTTGTTGTTGTTTTTTCTAATAAAGCCACTAGAGGGAGCTCTAGTAAAGTTCTTGTTTCTGATGTAAAAGCCTCTCCCAGAAAACTCAAGTTTGCTCCTTAGACACTCAACATGTGTGGCCTTCAGTTTTTATTAAAGACCTTGAGAACCATTTTGCCAAAAGATTACTTTTATAAACATGAACATCTTTGCACCCAGGCAAAGATGTTTAAATGAAAACAAGGCAACAGTAGAGGAACTCTGTGTTTCAACTCAAGGTTTTTATTTTGCGTCCAAAGCAAGTTATCATTTAAGTCTCCTTATATTAAACATATAAGGTTACCTGGTCCAGTGATTTCTTAGTCAATGATAGGTTCATAGTTTGAACAGTTTGAGCCTCAGCTAAGCCTCTTGGGACTTTAAGGATTAATATTTAGAACCCTTTCATGTTTTTCTGTGTTTGTGGGTCTACTTTTATTGGCCAAAGTAAGACAAATTGTAAAAATTATGGGATATTTTACCACAGAAGCACAATATTATGCAGACTTATTATTGTACACAAGTTGTGTGGTTTCCTGCACATTTTAGATGTAGGGCACCTGAATGAAGTGAATTATTCGTTATCAGACCTGCAGAGCTAAAGTGACATCCTGAAGAGATAATCTGTCTGTCTGAATGGGATGTGTTGAAGCAAGAACACATCGTAAACCTTGGGGACTGGAGCTGTAACCTAAAACTAAAAAGTGTCTGATTTTTATGCTATGTTTCCATTTTAAATACACTTTGTTGTATTTAAATATTTTGGAATTGAGTTTTGTATGGTCTACTTTTTGGCCCATGTCATGTCATGCTGATCAGATGGCTGAAAAAAGACTAAATAGCCTGTTTGGGAATATTTCAGGTTCTGTAGTATATCACTCTCATTAAGGCAATGAATGCTGTGCAAAAAGTTGTAAGCTGCCTGGAAGCTGGTCTGTCAAGTAGCCAGTAGAAGCATTGCTATCGGAGCAGATAGCCCCACTAATTACCCATGTTGTTAGACTTATTCTACTCAAAGTGCAAAATGGTAAAAAGATGTTAGTTGAAAACTAATAAAAAAATTTTTTTTTTTAAAGTCTACCTGCATACCATCAATTTGTTGTATTTTAATCAATTTTCTTGTACAGACCCATGTCTACTTTCTATATTTCCCTGACGGATTATGTTGCTCAGGCCAGAATTAGAAATAATAACCCTCTTTGCAGGGGAAAGATTTCAGTGAGGTGTTTCCCAGGTAACTGCCAGCTCTCCACACGCTGCCCACTCTCACTCAGCAAACCGACACACCGCTGCACCTCACCAAGCAGCCTTCGCTGCTACAACACTTTGTTTGGTTTCCACAAAGTCCGGTACAAAACGCCACTCATGCCAGGGCTGCGTTGAGGCTTTGTTTTAAGAAGGTCACAGAGTTACATAGGCAAAGAAGATTTAAATCTAAAATTATTTCTGATTAGTCTTTTATAAGAAGTCATCTGTTCAGGCAGTAAAGGAGTTAATAGGATGGAAGGTAATGCTGCAGCTTCAACTTTTCAGCATGTGGTTTATAAGAAAAGAATTCCTGCATGTTTTTTAGAAAAAAATTAGTTGAATTACTATGTTCCCACTGAGACAGATTGGGACATTTACCTGGCTAACTGCGGTGACTTATTTTTTTCTTCAGGTCCACTTCCAGAGCCAGTCGTTAATGGAGAAACAGAAGAGAAGGTAAGATTAACCAACAATAACAGACTAGTCTTTGAGTTTTCAGAGATTTTTTTTTTATCAGCTGGCTTTGAAACAAAAACTCAGTGTGTGATTTGAACTTTTAAGTGTGCAGAGATAGTCAATCTCCCGCAGAGGCGACTTCCCTCTTCTCTGATCCAGCTTCTTCCTGCCAACAGAAAGAGGACAAGAATAGTTTTCTGTTTCAAGAACTCCTTGAAACCAAGGACGTTCAGAAGCAAAATGTAACTTTGTATTATTATTTTTTTGTTAAAGTGGTGTGCTACTTCGGAAAATTGAAACACTGATGAATTGACTTATTAATCAAAGATGTTTACAGAACAGCCTTTCCTGTTATTGTCTGACAACTCTGGTCTTTATTGTGTGGAGATCTGCTAAAGTCTCCGCCCCACTGGTTCTCCAAAAAGTTTGGATGATTTCTGTGACTGTATATGAAAAAATACCTCTTTTTCTGAAATAAGTTTGAACAATGGAAATGGGAACGATTTCTGTCCAGATTTAACAAGATTTATAAAACTCTTATATAGCAGAGCTGATTTCTTTTTCTCCTGCTTTCGTTAGCGACCTGGGGTACAGCCAAACTTTGAATCACCGTTTACCTTTCCACTAACTTTCCCAGTTGCCAAACATTTTCTTTGAAATCAGGTGTTGCATATACAAACAAAACCTCATAACCTTGCACTTGGGTTTGTTGTTTCAATGTCATTTGCCTCAGAAGTTCCAGATATCTAGAACATCTCACCGCTGTGTCAATGCACTGACTATATTGACATGTAAGTGATATTGTTTTAAGTGAATACACCCACACAGAGAATTAAGAGAAACTGCTTTGTTTTATGCTGAACGATTTGACTCTGGCTTTGGGCCAGATATGCAGAGTGAAACCTGACTGGAACTTCCTGTTACTCAGAAACGTTTTGTGCAACAGCAGACGTACTTTTTCCATGCATTGTTGCGTAACGCACGTTGATGAGCAGCGAAGAGAGGAGATGAACCTGGAGGTCAGGTGAAAGGCTGGATTATTGGTGGATAAAAGTGTTTAACCAGTAACATGTTAACAAGTTCATGATCAATGAGCTGGAAAGGTTTTTGCTGATACAGCATCAAGTTAAGATTCATTTGCAGCCGAAACAAATATTTATTTTCTTTACATTTTTTTGTTTACCAGCTTTTCATTATTGTTTTTATCAAATTCCTACTATTTTTTTCCAAAATAAATTTAGAGATTTTATAATAGTAAAAAAAAAAAAAAATTAATATGCTATAAAAGATTTGGAACAAAATTTTTTGATAGGAATATTTGGCACACTTTATTTTATTAAAGTAGGTCTGAATATTTTTCTAAAATATTTCAAATCCAACTCTGCCCCCATGTGGCGAAATTAGATATTACAACAAATCTTGACTTCTGGCTGACTTGCTTTTAATATTATTGCATAAAGTCTTTGAATCTTTGAAGGAATGCCGATGAATGTTTGTCTGATTAGGTGAATGGGAGAGTACCCAAAGAGAGAGAGAGGAACTCGAAGCTTTCCGTCAGTCCTTCTCCGTCCAACGCATCGTCCAACGCCTCACTCACAACCCCGTCTGCACACACCCCACCTGAGGTGCGTCACAGAAAATAATCAGCCTCCTCATATATGATTTAGTTCTTAAAGTAGAGCCTTTTAAAACAGGTGAGTTAACTTTTTTTTTGTTTTGTTTTCTTCCTCAGGGTCGGGTCACAAATGCCATCCCAGCTCTCAACCTCACGCTGCAGCAGGTCAAAGAGCTCACCCACCAGAAACGCTCCAACAAGAGAGCACCACCCATGGACTGGACCAAGAAAAACGAGCTCTTCAGCAACCTATAGGACACCTGCGTTCACCTGAAGCCACACTTTTAATTTTAGAAAAAAGAGATGTCAGAGAGAGGTATTTTATTATGATGATGTTCTAAAGATAAATACATCATAGAAAGTTAATGCTGTTCTGTAAAATATAGCATTCCTCTAGGTATTATTCCTCACGTTATTATAAACCGTATATAATACTGTTTATTTTTATGTGCTTCTAACCAGAAGAAATGTATATGCCAATGAAACAGAGATCTATATTCTGGTCAGGTTGGAGAGTAGACAGTTTCCTCTTTCTGTTTTGATTTCTGAGTGTGTGTCTGACCAAGCGTGTGTGTTAGGAAATGTGAAGAAGCTGCAGATTTTAACACTGATATTTTTATTGTCAAAACAACCACATACTACCGCCTGACAATCAGCCAATTAATATGTTTTTTTCTAAGTTACTCCCATGTCTTTCAGTTCTGAAGTGAAAGATAGATTCTCAAAACAAATCACTGAAAGAGTTTATCGTTTCGCCCTAGAATCTACTTTCTAACTGTGTATCCTTTTTATGCTTAAACCCTATTTGGTATTTTATAAATAATTAAATCACCTCTGACCAACTTCCACATCCCTACTGAAGAAAAGCACAGCATGTTGCTGCTACCATGTTTTCATGCGTTCATTCTCAGCTACGTGTAAAATTCAAAACCTTAGAAAAATGCTCTCTAACACATGATACAGTCATTTGTATTGACTCATCTGGAGTCGATAGAAAATAAACATTTTGTATTGCAACTAAAAGAAGCTATTTTATTTTCACCTGCCTCTCAGGGTTTCCATAGTTTGTCCTTCTTGTCATTTTTAAGTTTATATAGCATTTTAACCTAAATCCCTATTAGATATCCTTAATTATTCAATAAGATAAGCATTGCTGCTTTGTTATAAAATTGTTTTGATGTGATCCAGCTTTTTTGGGGGATGTGGGGGACAGCTTAAAACTGGAAATAACTATATTTTAATTTGCATTATTGTTTAATATATGTATGTATATATTTCTTTTATTATGTATGTTTTTAGGCTTATGACTAAAATTCCCCTGATTTTTATCCAGCTATAACAAATGTGTACTTTACTGAGCTTGTGAGCCATATTGGAAACCTTTACCGCCCCCTTGTGGCCATTGCTGTAACTGCTTATGGCTCAAATAACATGTTTTTATTCCTTCGGGAGAAATGAAAATGTGAGGTGTGTTAAAAACTGTAAAACTGTGTCATTTTGAACATCATATGGGCTTTCTGTCCCTCAGTAGATTTCATCAGTAGTAGTAACTGCTGTTGAGAAGAGTGGAGACAAAAACCGTATCTATGGAAAGCTTTTTGTACTTTGTGGAAGCAATAAGGATTTTCAGATCTGTAGTGTCTGTCATGATAGCAATATTGTTATCTGAGGATAAATAAAAAATATTCTCAAATCTATGTTTTGAGAATTTTCTGGACCCCATAGAGTTTCATACAGACGTTTTTAAACTCACACTGTCACATTACAACACTAAGTACAGCATATTTATGTTTCACAGTCATTTCCAAATAAAAATCTGAAAAGTGTGACTGGCGTATGTTTGAATGATCAGTAGATTAACTTTTGTGCATTACATTAAAGCTGTATTTCACACAACTGTCACCTATAAGATATTTGAAAGTGCTTCGGTCTCAACCACTGCAGCTCTAGCTTTTTGCTTAGAAAACAGGAAAACCCTTTTTGGATTTTTCTGTTTTCAGCTTCATCCATCTTCCCGTGAACTCATAGCACCGGAAAAGAAAAGCCTCCCCTCACCATGAAGCTGCCGCCGCCATTTCTCACACTGGAGATGGTTTGTTTAGTGATGTGAGTGCGAACACTTGGTGTGTTCGCTTCTCCAAGTTTTGAGAAACTGCAAATGATATTTCACCTGTCATAATACCCCTATAAAGTATAGTAAACTTTGAGGTTGTGTCAAAATAAAATGGGGAAAAAAAAGCAAGGGGATATGAATACTTCTGGTCTGACTGGATATTTTTCAAAAATAACTCATAACATACTTGGTCTTTCTTTATGAAGATGTTTTTTTTCTCTAGATGCCTTGTGCACCTCAATGTTTAAGTCCAAATTGATGCCAACATGCTTTTACGCAATCCATTTTCCTGTGCCTGGCAACTAAATGTCACATTCAACAAGCACAAATTTAAGGTTGGCCTTAATTAATGCAACTATACCACTTATTGCCACATTGTATTCTCCAGTTCTCACTATTTTCCCCTCAGACTGCGTGGATATCTACTTATCCTCCAACATGTCTCTCCAGCTCTCTCTAATAGCATTGACATTTCTGCTCCAACACTCTCCTCCTGTCATTACCACGGCTCTCCGTCACTCTGTGAGCCGCTCACCATCCCTCTCTGGGGGATAATGAACTTAATTGGACTTCATGACATTGTGGGACATCAGGGTACAATCAGGTAAATTGGAAATGTTGTAATAGGATAGTCCAACAATGTGGATTATAGTGATTGCTATAATTGCTATGGGAGCGAAGGCAAAGCATCAGCACCAGTGCTAACATCGTTACAAAGGGACTGCCAGAGCTCTGCTTGTTAATTGAATTTTCTGATGATGTTGATGAATATTTTTCAAAAAAATCTTGGATCTCTTGTGGTGTGTGGACTTCCCATCTTGCTGAGAGCTGTAAGCAGCAAATTCAACAACATTATCAGGATTATTAAAAACTATGTCAGAGCTACTGTGTAAATGAAAAGTTTATGTACAGCTCTGGAAAAAAATTAACCCCCCCCAAAAAACTCATGTTTATTCCACCAAATATTGATTTCAGAACTCTTTCTGAGTTAAAACATTAGTATTGTTGTTTCTAAATGAACATAAACTTGTTTTCTTTGCATTATTTGAAGTCTGAAAGCACTTCTTTGTTATTTTGACCAATTATCATTTTCTGCAAATACAAAATTTTTGCTTTGAATTTCAGAGACATGTCAGCAGTTCATAGAATAAAAGAACAATGTTCATTTTACTCAAACATATGCCTATAAAAAGTAAAATCAGAGAAACTGACAATTTTAACCAGTCTCTTGATTTCGCCATGGGTTTGTAAATGCCAAATTAATTTTGAACCTTAAATGATGCATTTCAATTGTTTTGTTTTTTGTGTGTGGAAAACAGAGTAAAAAAACAATCTCAAATGTCAAAATGCTGTTTTAGTATTCAGTTCATTTTAATCTCCCAGTAAAACCAGCTGACTTGACATCCTCCTGGTTAGTAAAAGGATTCTGAATGCATGTACTTTTGAGATGTGGTCTTTTAACACCTAACCATCTCTCCACTGTACATCAACAAACAAATCAATGTTGTAAATGTGTGGCTAGACTGGATCTTTATATTCAGATCTCCAACTATTTAAACTCTTATCAGTTTGTCCACAGGGTTTTCAGTTTCTGCAATGAATAAAACCCATGAGGATCGAGACAACTTGAGCGGGACGGCACGCAGTGGTGCTGGTAATTAGGATGACGAAGGGCAGGTGGGGGTCGTGAGCCGGACCTTCACAGCTTAGGAGCAAACACTACAGTTGCTAAGCGATTGTGCGCTCCAAGGGGGTCCTTGTAAGGCATGCAGCTGGGGGTAAGACAAGGAGTCAACAGAGTTTTACCTTAAAACCCCGCACTAGGCTTTAAATAGACAGGGGATGTATGTGTGTGTGTCAGTGGTGAAAATTACAGACAAATGCAAAGCTACATGGAATGTGTGACATTAAGTGCATGAAGGGGGAGACGGAGGACAAGGTTTGAGGGGAGTGATATAAGCCGGCAGGTCTGACGCCTTAGCAGTGTCTGAGGTTGCTGCTGTAATAGGATCTTCTTCCTGTCTTCTCTGAGAAATCCTCATCCTCTTCTGCTTTGCACACTGACACGCACATGCACTCTTTCTCTCTCTCTCTCGCTAACACACACACACACACACACACACACACCTTTTATAAAAATACCCAAGGACAATCCTCACTATTAATAGAAGTGTTGTCAACCGGCTCTGGAGAAATGGGACCTTCTGTTCAGCTAACTATTTTTGCAGCCCTTTCTACTTATGACCCCTCACACTGTCAATTACATCTTACTGGGACAATCAAGCCAGCCAGCCCCACTACTTTCAGTGAGATTTCACCATAATGGTGCCAAGCTGTTAAAACAAGAAGTCATTTCCTGTTCCTTCGCCCTGCCATGCAAGGATGCGGTGGCTATTGTTCTCTGAGCATTATCAGCGCAAACAGATCGTTCTGGAGCAGCCTTGACGGACTCCGTTTGGCTGATATTTCAACACTGGGCTCTTGTGCTTCCAGCTTTGGTGTGGCAATCAAACGCCACACATACTGCAGGTGATTTATACGCATTGAGGTTGGCGTTCAGCCGTCCCGGCATCAGCTCTCCCCCAAGTCTGAACGCAGAAATTAACTTCAAGTCATCGCTGGTATCCACTTTTAATGAGGAACTGTTTTTGTGTCGGCTCCTACACCGAGTGCAGCAAGCTATTTAGGAATCGCTCAGGGAGTTTGCACCATACTGCTGCATGCAGAGGTTTGGGAGAAGGAATATTGACTCTTTTTCTTGAGCAAAAAGTTAAAAACAATGTTGTACTGTTAAAGAAAGGGACAGACATAAATATACAATTTTCATTTCCTGGGAAAATGTAAGCAGGGCTATAAAGGAGGATTAGATTGGGAATCCTCAGAGCTACAAGGCCAATGTTTTTTTTTGTTTTTTTTTTAAAGAATATAAAAAGCATAATACCAGCAAAAACTTGAATAGGGATTTTATGAAAACTGTGAAAAAAGTGAAATAAACAGAAGTAGTTGAAGGATAATGCTACAGTTTAAAGTTTTATTGGCATTTCTAGTTGAAAATGCATTGAAGTACTTAGTTATTAAAGAGCTCATCGTAACTTTTCAGAAATGTTTCTTTCATTTCAATGGGGCCCAAAATGATCACAAAAAGTTTAAAATTTTTATATACCATAGAATTTGTCAATAGCAAAAGCTGGTAACGTCCTGAATGAGCAGAATATGGGGAAAGTTTAAATAGCACAAAGTCTGCAGAAGAAGTCAAGTGGCAAAAAGTGTATAGAAAACAGTGAAGGAACTCAAGGGTGTGAATCCACACAGCATTCACTCTAATAAAATAAGCATCTCCATCCAGATGTTGTTCCTGTTTAGATAAAAGTTAGAATAAGCAGTGCAGCTGGCTGCTGCAGAAAGCCTGAGTTTAAAACTCCCATTAGCCTTCACTGGCTCAAAGTTGTAGCAATAATCTCCTAGTTGATCTTTCCATGTAAAAACAACTGTCTTGCATTCATGGGCAGAGGCACAAAATGGTTGCTAAATGTTTGCACATTTGTTCAGCACATTTCTAGTTCTAAAAATTCGACCCAAGAGCAGATCTGCTCTGAGATGAGTCACTCTGTGCTGACAGAAACCCCTTTCAGATAGTTTTGATAAAAATAAAAAAAAATAAATAAAAAAAAATCATTACAAGTCCTTTCAAATTGCACAAGTTGATCCACTTATATTTCGGATCATGTGAGGATCCAAGATCTTGTTGGTGTATTCCTACGTCTGCATTAGTGGCTTGATAACTAAGACTTGATGCATATATTTAGAGAATAGAAATAAAATTCCCACTAAGGTTTCCATACTACACTTTATGAATATCTCACAGTAAGATCACGGTACACACCTGCGGACCTCCCGGTTCTGATGGAGGAGGTTCATGGGCGTAGCGTAACTCTGATCTTAAAACATGGCGGCGCTTGTGTGTGTGAGCATCTGTGTACGCCAGGAATAGGGCTCGGGTTGGGAAAACACTTACAGCTTAACACCGTTCCTGCAAAACACCTGTCACCAACCCACACACACACACACACACACACACACACACAGTTGCACACCACTCACACATGCACACATGCACAAACGCTCGTCTGATGCATGCCATGCACTGTCTGACTGCTTCTCTGTTTGTCTCACTCTCCCTTGAACACACGGTGACATGCTTAGAAATGTTTACACTTGTGTCTGCAAGGTCACATTGATTTATTCTCTCACATGGCTGCCGTTACTGTCTTCTGATTACAGCGCGCATCCATCCTGACAATTACTCCTGTCAAACTCTGCTCAGTGTGTGTGGGTTGTTTTTTTTCCTTCAAAAAGTCACAGAAACATAGTTTGTATTCTGTGATTTCCTGCATGAGTCTGACTGAGGACATAAAATTAAATCAGGTCAATAAAAACAACAGCGACAGCGCTCTCTTGCCGTCTTTCGGCTGCTTTCCCTCCATCTTGCTCACAAAGTCATCCATCACCCCGTCATCGCCGCTGTTTCTCCAACCGCTGCCGCGCACTCTCGCTCACGCTCAGCTCCGTATATGGAGGGGCCATCCAGCAAGGGAGCCACAGGGTTAAATATACTCTGAGAATGCCAGACTACTCCAGCAAAACCACCGAAGGGTGTTGCACCGAGGCCCAGAGGGCCACGCATCGTGCGCCTTTGTTCACCATCTCATTAACATCAGCATTTTATTCAGATTGCTATGGCGTGAACTGAAAAGACAAGTTTTATTGCCAAATTTTCAAAACGTGTGTGACCAGATATTTAAAACAGGGGAAAAGGGAAAAATACCAGAACATTTTAAATTAAAGCCTCATGACTTCTGTGTTGGATTGGCGACCCCTCCAGGAAGTACCCCCACTCTTGCCAGGAAAGGCATGGACTGATGATCAGATGGATGGACGGTAATTAATGGTAATTAAAACAGTTTGTGATGTCATGGTGGATTCACATGTCGAATGGAAAAGAAACAGGCCCACAGCATCACCATCCTCTACATAACAGTGAGCATCAGATGCTTGTTCTCATCGTGTTTCATGCCAAAAACCAAAAAAGGAGTGTTTCTTAACTTAAACTTTGTTTTGTTTGATAAAAGCACACAGGTCTAGTTAAAGTCCCTTTAGGAAGCTCCAGTCCTCAAAGACAGGTGACCCTCAGCATTTTCCTGAACGACTGGTTGGCCTTTATCAAATGACTCTGGTGGAAACTCTTTCACCCCAATATATCACTCCCATTAAAATCAGCTTCTCCTGTGTGGTGATTATATACAGGATATATATACAGTATATATATATGTGTGTGTGTGTGTGTGTGTGTGTGTGTGTGTGTGTGTGTGTGTGTGTGTGTGTGTGTGTGTGTGTGTGTGTGTGCATGTGTGTGTGTGTCAATTTACATACTTTTTAGTTCCAGAAATATTTATCTGCTTTAAAAAGAGCCAAATTCATACACAATGGAAAACAGAAGTCATGGCTGATCAAACATTTTTGGACGTTGTGACTGAGCGCCCCTATAAACATTCCATCAAACCCTGCTGGATTAAAGATGCTGTGGTGTCATGATAACATGCATGTTTGTCTTGGGTCCTACTGGGTTTGGTTTAATGCAAAGTCCAAGCATGTCATCGAAAGAGGAAAAGCCTCTTCGATAATTTACGATATCTCCTTGGAATGGAGGGGAAGGATGAGCCGGAGCTCTCCACGAGATCTGGTGACATAACAAGGCAACACGAGAGCCTGGAGCGTATCCTCAGTTTATGTTGACAGAGACACACAGCCTTCAGACTCCATCTCCTCCTGGTTCGGCTCCAAGGGAAGATTTTTAGGGCACATTGTGGGAAAAGCGATGAACCGGCTTCACAACACGGCAGCTCCTGAAGGTTGATGAAACAGGTAGATTCTTCATGTCAGCCTAGATTTTTAGGATGACACGAAGAAACGCCAACGCAGGGAAAATGGACGCCGCAGTGTCAGTTTCGTGGTTTATAGATCAGAACTAAGAGCTGCCAAACAGTTTGTGTTTGCACCACATCTGATGGAAGTGTGGAGCAGACAAAGGTGTTTATGGTCAAGTAAGTACACAGTGGAGAGACTACTGAAATACACCGGTGTTTATGACATGGCTGGAAGGAGAAAAACCCAGTGCTCTCCAGCAAGAACACTACCAGCTGTCTGATGTTTACTACAGATTGGGCCAAAATCCAGAAGCGCAGTGGAACATTAAAAGAGCAGTCAGAAAAGTAAACTTTAAATAAAAAACAGCCTTCATTAGTGTATCATGGAGTCATTCCCACAAAGACTGTAAAAGTTCTGCATGAACGAATGTTTACATAGGTGAATGTGGAAGTATGAAGCATATATTTTGATAATCAAATAGTCTGTCCAACACAGTGGTGGTAGTGTCATACTTTGGGCCTGTGTGGCAGCATCTGGATCTGATTGAAGATGACGAGAAAAGAAGAGTAAATAAAGTCAAAAACACAAGTTTAAGAGAGAAGTTACAGATTCATCTTTAAAAGAGAAGCTCAGCTGACCCACATTAATAAACTGAGCAGCATCCGTCGTTTAGTGACCCGAGTGACCTTTTCTGATTCTTAGAAAGGAAGCCAAACTACCCAGGAAGAAAGTCAACAAATGCTTTTCTTATTCATGAAAAGATTAGAGATGATAGCTGGGGATTAGTGCGACTACGACAGCACGAGCATATCTGCACCTTGATGTAACCTTCGAGCGTCAGAGCAACGTCTGCAGTGTTCCTCTCCTGCATGGTGTCACATTCTGAAAGCTTCCCAAAAGAACACTGAAGTTCTGCCGTTGTGTCATAGCTGCCTTCCCACATGCCTGCCACACTATTTATACCAGACGAGCACAACTGCTGCTATAGGTACAGTTACAGTGAGGCACTTCATGCTGCAGCTGCCTGGCCTCAGCTAATTATACAGTACAATGCACACACTATAGGCAGCAGCACACACTTTCACTGATACTCACAATGATACTGCTGTTGGCTCTCATCCTGTATCGATCACACAGATGGTTCCCTCCCACACCGACCGGACTGTCCTCTTTTTGGCTACATCAAGAATGAGACAGACTAATTCCTGTCAGAAATCAGTGTGTAAATAAAAAAATTCATGGTACAAAGTAATGGAAAGAGTGGTGACAGAGAGAATAAACATTTAAATAAGACAAAACAAGGCTAATATGGAACAGAAACATTACCCATTTGTTTAAATAATCTTTGTTTCAGGTGATTTTAGCCTAGTTTTGTTCAGAAGTTTGGACATTAAACTAATAACCATCTCTCTGTCTTAAGTAAAATAAAATACAATAAAATTTAATTAAACTGTTATCTAATGATATTTTTGCTTCACCTTCAATTTAAGCATGATTGCTAAATATTTTTGGCAGCAATACTTTCTTTATTTCTTTATGCCATGAAAATTTTAATCTGTTTTCGTTTTGTTTACTTATGGTTCAGGTGAGAGCAAATAAGTTAAATATGATCTTAAAACGGCAAGTGAATGATTTTTATAATTTGTCAGGGACATTGTTGTTTTTTCTTTTTAGAACATTTTGATATTATGTTTGCCTTTTAAAGATAAATTAAATATCTATGGGCTGTCAGTGAGGAAATTTATTATATTTATTTGTATTTTTTTAGACGATAATTTAACGTTTATAGTAAAAATGATAAAAGCACAGAGGTAAAGAACCTATAAAATTCTCTATAAGCAGCAATCATTTATGGCTGTCTGTAATACTCCTTGACCTATTGTGGTATTTAAAATTGTTCAATTTAAATTTAAATAATTTATCTTGTAGTATGTCACACTGGTAATCTTAGTAAAAGACAACATTTATTTTGACAACATTAATTCTCAGAATGGGCTGCACAGTGGTGCAGTTGATAGCACCTTCTTGCTTTGCAGCAGGAATATCCTGGGTTCGATTCCCGGCCCAGGGTCTTCCTGCACAGAGTTTGCATGTTCTCCCTGTGCATGTGTGGGTTCTCTCCAGGTTCTCCGGCTTCCTCCCACAGTCCAAAAACATGACTGTCAGGTTAATTGGTCTCTCTAAATTGTCCCTAGGTGTGTGTGCATGGTTGTCTGTCCCGTCCGTCTCTGTGTTGCCCTGCGACAGACTGGCAACCTGTCCAGGGTGACCCCGCCTCTCGCCCGGAACGTTAGCTGGAGAGGCACCAGCACCTCCCGACCCCATTAGGGACAAGGGTGTAAGAAAATGGATGGATGGATAATTCTCAAAATAAGTAAATCCCCCCTTCCCTAAAAATTCCTGAAAACTGAATAAAACTTATCTATTTTAACTCATATTTGAGTTTTTACATTGATCAGAGTTTTTAGCAGCCTCTAATTGATAATCCATAACTGTTATGCTGTGGTACAACATAACAGAGACCCCTATGTTCCTGAGCTCCTCTTTAAAATGGAAATTGCCATGACAACATGCCATTCATTCAAATAAATATCAGTAAAGGGCTAAAAGAAAATAACATATCACTAAAACTACTTACTGATTAGGTTGATCATTTTACCAAGGAACTTTTTACAATCCATGACTTCCTGTTTCTGCAGGGTATAAATATGATGCGACACAGAGCCCAGTTTCTTTTAGACAGTCTTCAAAATGGCAAAGACAAGAGAACATACCATGTAATCATATGAAACGTGTGTTGATTTTCATAAGCTAGGAAATGGAGCTACTCAACCTAATGTGCCCATATAATGTGTATTTTTAAAATAAAATTAATCATCTGTCATTTTGAGACTTTGATGTTATCATTCTTTCACCTCAAAAGTAAAGTGTATTCAGTACTTAAGATATTCAGTAAGTAAGATATTTTCTCTACTTTTGGGCATTTTGTTAAATAAAATAATTAGCTAAAGACATCATGAATAAGCGAATAACCAGTCTTAAATATATATATATGTGTGGGTAAGAAAGACATACAGATTAACAAGCACAAGTGATATTCACGTTTGACCTTTGAATTAAATATTATGAGAGTCATTATGGGGTCAAATCTTAGTTGCAGAGGACAAAGGTCAATTCTTGAGAATATTTCTTAATGAAAGTCAAATGAAGTTAGTCATGTTAACTCAATTACTATTTAATAAAGGGACTTATTGGCTCATTTATTCTGCGTAAAGGTTCCAACCCTTTTTCATTCTTTCTTGGTAATCATTCCAAATTTTGTTTCAGGAACAGCCATCTGCCTGTATGCTGGTTCCAGTGGGTGGATGTGTGTGTGTGTTTGGGATAGGTGAGTGGGGGGTAGAGTGTGTAACGGGGCATGGCATTATCACTGCTTTGCTTTATTAGCATTAGAGCTCAGCCCTCAGAATGAGCTGCAGCAATCCGATCTCTGCAGTGGATTGAGCAAAATGTCAGTGAGCCACCTTCATTTATGACATCCAGCGACTGTGGACCGCCACAGAACAATGGCTCAGAAAGTGAAGCAGGTCCAATGTGATCACAAAACATGCAGTTATGGCAGAGATTTCACTTTTTATGTTTTAGTCGGTGGTTGCATGTAGCAGAACGTTTTCTTGGTTCTCAGTCAGAAAGTGAACTAACATTTCTTTTCTTGTCTCGCCTCCAGTGTGTTAGCGTATCCACAAACTCCCCTTCCTTCAAGAGCTTGATTTGGAGTTTTGATCATAAACTTCAATTCATTTTATTGGGATTTTATGTGACACAGTGTCTCAAAGTAGTGCATCATTTTGAAGTTGAGGAAAAGGGAAACAAGGTAGTTTGTCTCCTCCTGGTTTGGGCATCTAGAGACTGAAATTTTGCTGCTTTTTTTTTTGTTGTTGCAGAAAAGCTCATATTCAGTCAGAATGGACTGAATATGGAGGCTGTCTGTGAACTTTAGTTCCTGACAACTAATTAGGACTAGACTTTGACTGGGCCACTCTAATAAATGACTAAACTTTGATCTATACCATTTGACTGAACAACTCAACTTGTTGTTGTCCTGCTGGGGGGAGAATCTTTCTCTCGAACAGGTGTTTGGGGTGTTAGGTCAAAAAGTTTAATTTTGTCTTATCTAACCAGAGTACCTACTTCCACACGCTTCCTACTGGGCTTGTGGCAAATAGCCAGCAAGACTTATCATGGCTCTCTTTTAGCAGTAGATGGATATTTGGGACAACCTATAGCTATCCTGCCAAGTTTTTTGTTTCCCAGCTGAGCTGTGGATATCTGCTTCTCCCACTAGGTGTTTCTCTGATGCAAATTTTTACTAATGTTCTCTAGCAACATTAGTAAAATGTTGCTACTGGCTCCAAGATCTTAGCAGAAGAGCTGCATTTTTTTAAGTGGATTTAAATTACACATAGAGGCTGAAAGCAAATCATTGTCAACCCTCAGATTTTTCTTAATCTTTTCACTTCTACTTCACCACCAGTGTAGAAGGGATGTCCAGGGCTACTCACAATTTCCCAATAAGATACATTGAAGTTTGTGTTTGCAAAACAACAAATTGTAAAGAAAAAAAAAAGAAGAAGAAGAAGTTCATGGAGTATGAATGACTGTAAACCTTCTGGCTGAGCGTCTGTTCATTTGTTAGCTGAGTGTCCGTGTCTCTGCTGACACGTGAGCCCACATGTGCCCACCGGTGTCCCTTCCTCTCATCTTTGTTCTAACCATGCAACCTCTCTTCATCACATCTTATTTCCAGCCCGCCGGGTCGTGGACCCCTCTGCAGTTGTTGCCCTCGCCCACCCTGTCCACCTCCCCTCTGCCTATTCTTCACCACTGGGCAATCCCTTCCCACCTATTTAGGACGTTCCCATCCAATGAGCAGAGAGAGCGTGTGGAGTGAGCACCAATGGGGCCAGTTTTTCATCTGTATAAAACTTTTCAAGAAAGTTTGCCAGGTTGCACTTTCTGTCAGTCCAGGGCTCCAGGAGGAGAGGAACAGCCCAGAGAGAGAGCGGCACAGGGGGGGGTCTCCGGTTCATAATCCCAATCCCACACTCAAGAAAGTGGTGGGTGAATCAACTTTTTATCTATTTATTTTTTTATTATTATTATTTTTTTACCTCAGTTTTCTCCCAGTTGAGTCGGGTTGATGTGAGTGTTTCTGTTTTTCTCCCGAAGCCTCTCCGTTTCTGCCAAGGATGGAGAACGCGCACACCAAAGAGTCGGCCGACGTTCTGGCCTACTTTGGAGTCACAGAAGAGACGGGCCTGCCGCCTGAGCAGGTGAAGAAGAACCTGGAAAAGTATGGCTTCAACGGTGAGGGAGAGAAAGAAACAGGAGGCTGGGACAAAGAGGCAGTGAATGATGAGATGTTTTTTTATCATTTATTCTTTCACTGGATTTGCCTTGGTGGATGAGCATCACACAAGCAGAGATGGAGGGATGAAAAAACAGAGGAGGAAGAGGGAGAAGTGTTTAAGGACTGACAAATACACCAGCAGTATGTGTGTGTGTGTGTGTGTGTGCGTGCGTGCGTGCGTGCGTGCGTGCGTGCGTGCGTGCGTGCGTGCGTGCGTGCGTGCGTGCGTGCGCGTGTGTGTGTGTGTGTGTGTGTGACAAACGCTGGGTGGTTACGTTTATGGAGCATGCACATTTTGGTGTCATGTTTCTCAGCTCGATTACTGGCTGTAAACTGTTGCGAATGCTAGAAAAGTGTGCCAGTCAAGTTTACACCGTTTTCTGATCCATTTCTGCAGTCAGGCAGTGAGATATGACTCCAAGAAACTCATTCTGAATTCAAAACCAAAATTTTCCACCAAAGAACATTTTAGCTGCATGTGCGTGCATGATTAAAGGAAGTTAATTCTTGAGCAGAGTTGCCATTTAATCCCTCTGAATCTATAGAGACAGTAAATGTATGGCTTTCATTCATATTTTCTGTTCTGTTTTTACCTACAGAGCTGCCAGCAGAGGAGGGTGAGTTCACCTACACACCTGTTACTCTCTCATGTGTGTCTGGATCGCATGTTCTGCCCATCAAAGTCCATCCCTCACCGTGAAGCCACCCGGACACACCTGTCCCGCTCACTTCCTGCGATGACAGCTAATGTGGTCATTTGCTTAACGCCTATCTCTTGGCTTCTCGCTGGACTTAAGTGTGCCGCAGGCGTGGAGCGTCCCCACACAGCTAATAATACGCCATTACCACACATTGTTGCAGGAGATGTCCCCTGCTGGGTGCATGGATCACACATTTGCTGCCCTTAACATAAACAAGCACTGATAGACGGTTATGACTTTTAAACAAGGCTATGTAGCTTTACATGGCCTTCTCAAATCGGTTTTGCATGTACAAACACCCTCTTTTGTATAGTTTAAGCACATGAACTCAATCTGTACCAGTGCATGTTAAAATCAGTGTGTTTTCTGTTTATCAGGAAAGAGTATCTGGGAGTTGGTGGTGGAGCAGTTTGAGGACCTGTTGGTCAGAATCCTCCTTCTGGCTGCATGCATCTCCTTTGTGAGTTCTTACATGTTTTTTTTTTTGTTTGTTTGGTTTTTTTTTGCTGACGTCCCATGATGCAACTGTATCAGTTTGATAAATTGGACACAGTTTGTTTTCATTTGGGCAGTAGTGTCACTCTTAATATTGTGTTAAACTTCAGGTTTTTATAACGGAGGAGATTCATGATGAAGTTTAAAACAGACCTAAGATCTCCAAATGTTTCATAAAAAATCATTCAGTTTCATCCATTTGTTTGCCTTATTTAGTTTATCTCCTTTTTTGCCAGCAGCATACATTGTATCCCACAGAACAGCCTTACTCTGTGCCAACAGACACCACAGGAAAATGCATGACAGTCTAAATGTCCCAATTCTGATCTTTTCACCCGCCCAAAAAAAATCTGATTTGTGCCACTTCCTTATGTGGTGTTAAATTGGATTTGCATCCAATTGTTTCCAAAGCATTTGCAGTCAGAATGGTCATGTTGCATTTAATCTGACTTTTATGTCATTGATGTGAGACATGTGTCATAATTCTGCCCCAGCAGAATCCAGATGTAAATCAGGATGAAAACAATGTCTGAAAATTATAATTATGAACTTATGATAGACGTAGGTGTGATTTACACAGCTGCAGCAGCCAGTACAGTTGCTTTTTCACTGTGAAAGTTATTACAATGTGTGAAAAACCTTAATTTGTTGGATGAACCAAATAAGCCAGCAGCGTCGTGTTTAGTAGTATCCTGCAAGATGGAATCATGAAAGACTGATGGTTGGTCATGGACTAACTCCATGGGGTTTTAAGGCTTATTCATTTAATAAGGGTTTTTAAATAAACAGCACAATTTGTAGGATTTTTTTATAATGTGCTTGACCTTATTAAAAATGGAAATGTCAGTGGATTAGGGTGTAGCTCACTGATATCAGGTGTTGAGTTCAGTGAGGAACCTACCAATTTCTTAAACACATTTTCAAGACTATACAGGGTCGGATCAGGACGTCTCTATTTGACAACTTTTGGACCAAACAAACAACTTGACCTGAAGGAGCCTTACTAATTTTAGGCTTTCCAAAATTACCTCTGTTCGCTAAAAGAGTTTTTGACTTTGAAGGTTTACAAACATTGTCACAGTATTTGGTGGAATTTCATTCTAATTTGTATGACATGGGTCATGGGTTTTGATCGTCCTTCTTCAGCCTTATCTCAATTGTTTGCTGTAACTTTGGCTCAAACCTCCTGATGGAGCTGTGGTAACTGGGGGATGTTTGTAAATCACCTTCCTTTTCAGCTCTACCCACAAATTCCTTTTAAGGACTGAAACATTAGCATCATTGTCCTTAAACAACGTTTTAAATATTTGGACTGTATGCTGTTGAAAATCTGTTTTCCCCAGCTTTAGCTTCTTAAGATGTTGCGTACATCTGTATTATGTTCTTCACTTATGATGTTATCTATTTTACAAAGTGCACCAGTCTCTCCTGCAGTAGAGTATCCTAACAATGTAATCCTTCTTCCCCTATTTTTATTATTTTTTTTTTTTTTAGGATAAGCGTTTCCATCTCTGAGTAACTTTACAGTCCAAGCAGCTTCACCACGAATTTTACTATGGATAGTGAAACATATCAGTGTCAGCCAGGTCCACAATCCTCATCTTGACATCTTGCCTGAGTTCTTAGATTTTCCCATGACGTTACTCAAGGAAGCAGTGCATCTGAGGTTTTATCTTAAAAACAGATCTCTGTCTATTTACAAATGTTTTATGTCGACTTTGAGCAGCTTCCAAAACCCTCTAATTGTTCAAAAGAACTGCAATCTTGATATATGAAAACTTTATATGATGAAGAAATAATTAAAAGTTAAGTATCATTATTCTGGCATTCAGTAAATCCTAACAGACCTAAACCAAGAACAATGAGATTATACGAGACAGTGACAATAAAAGGAATGTTTTCTACACACTATATGTAAATATCTTATTTCCACTGCAAAGATGCATTATTAATCTTAATAGATTACTCAAACAAATCTTTGCGTCTGAGATGGGCCGTACCTTGTAAAACATGGTGATGAAAACTAATCACAGAACCACTGTGCAGTTCTGAGCATTCACCTGTTATCTCTGTGGTAAAGACAAACACACACTCAGGCTGCCAAATACAGCATGTACATCACTGTGATATTAAATTACTTTTGGATACGCTCTCATTTACACAAGGAATCCCTCTCTCCCTTTCTGCTGCTGCTCTCTCTGCTATGGTTTTATTAAGGACAGCGCGTTGCACACATTGTCTTAATCCTCAGTCGCTGCCCTCCGGCCTCCCTTACAGCTGTCGCTGTGGCCCTAGAAGGCCTGATGTCTGTGTGTGGAACAAAAAAAAGAGAGAGAGAGCAAGATAAAGAGGAAGACAGAAAGTGAGTGGCAGTGTGTTCTAGTACATTTGCATGGCACAGGCTTTATTTTAAGAAAGTCTCAAGCCAGAATGAGAAACAGTATCCTTGGACAAAGGTCAAGGATGGTCGGAACGAGGGATGGCTTGCAGCAACAGGAGAGATGAACAGACAGAGAGGAGGGCGCAGAAGGAGGGGTGGCTGGGGATTGGGTTGCACAATGGCATTGTTTGGTACGATGACAAATGATAGCAATTGATTGAGAGTCATATACCGTTTCTAAAAAAGAGAACACTAAATACTGCAGATACATGCTCATCCTATTCATACACACAGGAATGTTATGTCACTGCAACGTGCTGACAGGCTCTGACGTTCACTCTGGAGATCCATTGTGTGTTTGAAGAGAAGCACCGTGAAGACAGACTGCAGGGAGGGAGCAGTAAGGGGCTATTTTCAAATAAGAGAGGTGAGAAAAGATGGGAGTAGAAGGAGGGACAGCAAGTGGAAACGAGGCAAATTAGGATGCAGAGTGAAAAATGAGCGATCCAAAGGTTGGATGGGAAGACTCCATTTTTAATTTTTTTTTTATCATCAAGGTTCAGCCCATGCTCCGCTGGCCTGCAGCTAATCTGTGTCAATGTCAACACAGAGCCTTTCTGAAACAGGCTGGCCTTTGTAAGGTGGGCGTCCCGCTCACAGAGGGACGGCACGTGTTAAGCTATAGATTACAAAATGAGTCACGTGGTACTTATGGCGAGACATTTCACACATTGGATGACATAAGAGGCAACTGTCATTTGATCCACCAAAGGATCATTACTGAGACAAATTACTGCCTCAGTTAACAAAACTACAAGTACCACTTTACAATAAGGTTGTGCTATAAACGCTTTAAAAATCGGTCAGTAATGCAGCCTCAATCAGTTTACAAGCCATTATAAACAGGTATAGTCCATTAGTTAACAGCAAGACATGTCACATTGGTTTCTTGCCAAATAGTAGGCTTTCTATTAGAGATCAAAAGTGAAGTAACTTAAAGCGTAGTAAGCCTTTCACACAATAATTTGGATACACATCAGTTTGTATATCTGGAAGATATGCAAGGATTTCCAGAGAAAGTCTTGGTTTATCTAAACTGATGATTATTAAAAAGTCAAAATAGAATCGGGGACATTACACACTCTTTAACATCGACAGTTTGTTTCAACATCAAAATAAGAAAGCCAAAATAAACAACAGAACTAAAATTACAGGATTTAGGCTAAATATCAGCAGTGTATAATAATGATGTGATGAGATTTTGAGTTTTGAGACTCTGCAATATTAAAATTGTATTTCTTATTCAAGTAAGGTTTGACTCCAAAGGCACTACACAGTTGTTCTCTTATGTATAAATTATGTATACATAATATATTAGCTATTACTCATAGGCTATATTGTGTCATTGCTCAAAACATAACTTGAACTTTCAACACTGGATATAGATTAGCTTAAAATAAAAGACTACATATTTTTAGAAATTTCAAAGCACAGAAAGTCAAAACTCAAGACTTGACTTTTATGTTTGGAAAGAGTTTAAGTAAAAGTGTGAGATTATGCTCCTGTTTTGAGTTTTTGGCACAACTTTGTAATGATGGTAATGAATGGACATGAGGTTTTAATTTAATTTTAACCTTTTTCACCAGAGTGAGGTCAATTTTGCAATGCATCATTGTATTTTTTCTACATATTGATACAGAAACAGTAGAGATCTAACTTAAAGTACATACACTTAAGATTAATCATTCAGGTTGATTATTTTTCATCTAAAATGTCAAATACTGTCTTTTAATTAATATCTAATCAGTCCCTGAGATTTGTTGCTTTCGGAATAGCAGACTGCTGCTATCAGAATTTAAAATGACATGGAGTCTTTTTCTTTTTTTTATTTATTTAATATTCTAACATGCACTAACCCTCTGCATCTGCCTGACACAGGTGCTGGCTTGGTTTGAGGAAGGTGAAGAAACAGTCACCGCCTTCGTCGAGCCCTTCGTCATCCTCCTCATCCTCATTGCCAATGCCATCGTAGGGGTGTGGCAGGTCAGTCGTAGAGCACACACACACACGCATGCCCACACACACACACACACACAGTGAGATAATCACAGTCTGGAGGATGAAGGGCACGTGGCTTCCCCTGCACACTGTGTTTCACACACACCTAAATAGACTCTCAAACTTAGCAACAGTCACGCACAATAAATCACACACATTGTCGACCTGTTCCGGCCTTGTGTCCTTTACGGACATCGCACTCCTCTACCAGAGGTTTCAAGGGAAGCCAGAATGAGAGGTGTGACGTCAGCAAGAGGTCAAGAGGTTGAAGGTCAGAACAACAAGGTGATGACCTCCAGCCCCAGCTGCTTGGAAGACCTAAACAGATGTTTATTTTCTTGATAGTCTCCTCAGTTCATAGTAACAATACAGGCTTGAAGTGGGCATTTGGTTTAGTGGGAGTGCATTACAACCCTGCATCAGTCACTTGGAAACTATGCACAAGGCTTCACACATGGAGGATATGGAGAGGGAAGACAGCTGGCATAAGCTGAGCTTTACACTTTGAGGTGGTTGGGGTAGCCTTGGAAGACAACCACAGACTGAGCTGAACATCAGCCCAGTCTGTCCTCGCTGTTAAATCAGGCTGATGCAATATTCACTGCTCTTCTCTGCAGTACGCTGGACGTCAAACAAATGTTCTTCAGATTTCGCTTCAGTTCAATGTTAAACTTAAATGTATGGCTACAGGGATTTCATGTGACACGACAACACAAGTTCGCTCATTATTTGGAAGTGAAATATAAATTTTGCATGCTTCTCAAAAATACATATCTGAAGAGAAGTGTGCAATGCAAAATAAATTCCAGTGCAGCCCACCCTCCAGAAGACGCCTGATCAGTTCATAAAGTCCAGATCTGTGTAATTTAATCTCAATGTAAACATGTTATTCCTTATCTGCGCATCAATCTGAGTACACCATCCGCACAGTGAGAGATAGAGGAACCAATTTTACCAGGTTGCACAACTTTTTTAGGTTTTATTTAAAATGAGAAAACTCACCATCACTGTCTTTCCACTTCCACACGATAATACACTTATGTGTTAAACTCTCAATGAAATACACATCCCAATAAACTTTACACTGAATATTCCTCCATTTTTCTATATGATCGGACAAGTGGCTGAGAGAGGAAGTCACTGTTGTAATTAATGTGAATTTCTGCTTTAGGAGCGGAATGCAGAGAGCGCCATCGAGGCCCTGAAGGAGTACGAGCCTGAGATGGGAAAAGTTTACAGGGCTGACAGGAAGAGTGTGCAGAGGATCAAGGCCAGGGAGATTGTTCCTGGGGATGTGGTGGAGGTTTCTGGTAAGTCCTACGTTTATTAAAAATGATGCTATATTGTTGTGACTCTGCTAACAGATGTCAACAGAAACAATTTCTAGTGCAGTAGCGACTGTCGTCCAGATGAGCTGCATTTTCTTTGTCTTTCTGAAAGTTGAGGGGTTTTTTTATTATTATTTTGAAGTTTAAACAAGGGTATCTGAGACTCACTTGTTGCCAGTAGATGCTAGTTTTGTTCAGAAAAAGTTTATAAGAAATGGTGAATCTTATCAAAAGAAAAAAGGCCAATGAGAGGAAGAGCATGTCTTTCTTGTTTAGCTTGTTGTGAAAGTTTTGGTTGTTCTTGGGGCAAAAATATTCGTATGCATATTCATATGCTGTCGGACATTTGTACAAAAAACATAATAAATCACCGTGACTCTTCTTGGACTTCCCTGATATGAGTTTTTTTAGTTCCAGTTCAGATCAGGCCATTTGATTTGAGCAGTCAGAACAAGGCTCTTTGTTAAGCTGCAAACCTCTTAAACATTGCTGCTTAGCTGGTGGTACCAACTATAAAGAAATGGCACCCTCCTTTTAAGGTAAGCACAAAGAAAAAGGGGTGGAGAAGCTCGACTGTGAAAGCACTTGATATTGACCCAGTCCTCTGTCTCTCCCCGTCCACCTGTTCTTTTCCTGTCATGATCTCCCCAAGGTCTCGCTCTCCCTCTGACTCTCACAGTGGTGTCGGTTTTCAACAACACTATTCATCCAAAGTGCTAAGACCAGTCAATCGCCCCTGCCCCCTTCATCCTGCATGCTGCTGTCAGATTGTTACCGAGCTTTGCGCTGTAAATCTACACAGCAAATCGAGCAAATTAAAAGGAGCCCAATGTTATCTAACCGGCCTATAGATTTTAATGTAAACCAATTGTTTGCCTTCCTGTCTTTGTCGATTGTGCGTACAATAGTTGGTGACAAAGTTCCAGCAGACATCAGGATCATCTCCATCAAGTCCACCACTCTGCGTGTGGACCAGTCCATTCTCACTGGTATGCCGGTCATCAAAAATAGACGACAAAAAATTAAAATAAAAAATGCTTCTGATGTCTTCACTGATCACTCCAACTCATCGTTGTGCTCCAGGAGAGTCTGTGAGCGTGATAAAGCACACTGATGCTGTTCCAGACCCCCGAGCTGTGAACCAGGACAAGAAGAACATGCTGTTCTCTGTAAGTCTCTTCTTCACCCTCCCTAGAGATGAACACAGTATCCATCACATTTTACAACCCCAGCTAAGTTTTAAAAATCATTCAAATCAACACCTTTTAGAAAACCCGTCCATCTTTTGCCAGTATGCCACCACTGACTGAAGATGATGCTCATACTACACAATCTAACACATCAACCAGGAGGTCTCCGATGTTTCCCATTTTGAATAATGGGTCCAAGTCATATGTGTCCCTCAAGGAAACAGGAAGTCACATTGACAAGTTCAAAGTTCACATTCCGATCAACTTTTAAAAGTAAAGCATAATTTTAAAAAAATGGCTTTGTTTAATTCATTTTATAGTAGTTAGTTGCGTGCCAATGATTATGGTATCAACTACTTTATAAAACTAAAAATGAAAACATAAAAAAAAAATTTCTTAATATAATATGTTTTGCCCTGTTATTTAAATGTACACACATTTTTTATTGTGGTATTTTGTTACTGCAATACAACAGAAACTTTTAAGGCTTTTTAATCACCTTTACCTCATGTTTCAACAACTGCAGTGCAGTTCGTATTTCTTTAAGATCTGATCATGTAGCTTCATATTTTCTTTTTAATTACACCCCCATGTTACACTCCTTACTCTACCTAATAACACTTGAAGATGGTGGCAATTGTTTGAAACCATTATAGTCAAAATTAATACATTTCCAATAGTATGTAGACTAATACTGACTCTTTATCACTCAATTTTCACTACTATTCCCTAATTGCTATTTCTTGAAGATATGTTCCTGTCCTTAATTCAGATGTTTTAGATAACATTTCATTGAAAACAGTTGCAGTAGTACAATCGTGCTGCTGTTGTTTTTGGTTCCTCCATCGAAGACCAAGTAAAAAAAACACCTAAAAACGTCATGAAAGTCTATATGACTTGAAATAATCTGACAATTGCTACGATAATGCAGCTTCTAAACTTTTCTGCAACTCCTGCAGGGCACCAACATCGCTGCCGGGAAAGCCACTGGCATTGCAGTTGCCACTGGTGTCTCTACTGAGATCGGTAAGATTCGTGACCAGATGGCGGCCACCGAGCAGGAGAAGACGCCTCTGCAACAGAAACTGGATGAGTTTGGAGAGCAGCTCTCCAAGGTGGGTAAAACTGGCGAACATGATCTGATGTATGCTGCACTTGTTGCTGGTCTGGCATACCTGACACTCAGTGGTGAATGTCCAAATATTAATTTTCAATATTATTTCAAAATATAAAGCTTTGACTTAAACCTCATGCCGTACCCTTTGCTTGCCTCTCCCTTCAGGTCATCTCCCTCATTTGTGTGGCCGTGTGGATAATCAACATTGGTCATTTCAATGACCCCGTCCATGGGGGATCCTGGATCCGTGGTGCCATCTACTATTTCAAGATTGCTGTAGCTTTGGCTGTGGCTGCCATTCCTGAAGGTAAACCTCAGAGATTAGCTTCAGTTCCACTAAGCCAGACGGTTATTTAACAGAGTGTCAAACTTCCATGAAAGGAAGCTGAGTTTTTTGTGAGCTACAGGATTTACCTGATTTTTAAAGCCACCTCAAAGTAGTTCATAGTTTTAATGTGCAAATGTTTGCCCCCTTTAGTCTGCTATCCTACAAAAAACAAAATCAGTGCCTTCATAAGTCACCCAGTTAGTAAGGAGAGGTCTTCTAAAACTGCAAATAACCCAGAATATACCATCCCAGTAGGAAAACATGGTGACAGCTCCAGTATGCTGTGGTGATGTTTGTGTTCAGCATGAATATGTCAATTGATGGGAAGGTGAATGGAGTTAAATCCAAGTCCTTCCTGGGAGAAAACTTGTTAAAGACTGGGAAAACTTGAAACTAGGGTAGCAGATAGATCACTTTTAAACGCAAAAACAACCATAAACATACATCCGGTGCTTGATGTTGTTAATACATTGGATGGCCTAGTCAAAGTCTAGAAGAATCTGAGGCAAGACTTCAAAATCATTCACAACTCTAAAAGTTTAGCTATAAAGGTGGTCCTACAATGTATTGACATAGAGGAGGTGAGTGAAATGTATGTTCAAACACCATGTTTTACTGTCCTACACTTTCACAATTCTTTCAGATGTTAAAATGGCACCACAGTCATTCATGTGATTTTAAACTGAACAGAGACTTCTTAAAGTCAGTTCTTTGCCTTATTGTCCCCTCTGCCAATAAACCAGCGTTTAGTGCCTGATAGATTCTGTTCCCTTATTCCCACCACAGGACTGCCGGCTGTCATCACTACCTGTCTGGCGTTGGGAACGCGTCGTATGGCCAAGAAGAACGCCATCGTCAGAAGCCTTCCCTCTGTGGAGACTCTGGGCTGCACCTCGGTTATCTGCTCCGACAAGACAGGCACGCTCACAACCAACCAGATGTGTGTCACCAAGGTCGGCTCGAGTCCACCAACATGGAGTTTTATTTTTCGGAATTTTTAAATGTGCAGACCGTATTTTAAACCTTTCTTATTGCAGATGTTCATCATTGATAAAGTTGAAGGTGAGAGCGTTACCCTTGGACAGTTTGACATTTCAGGCTCAAAGTACACCCCCGAAGGAGAAGTGTAAGTGAAAGACTAAATGAGAGATTCACAATCTTGAACCAAGGTTGCGTTGGAAAATTATTTGTTCCACCTTTCCCTCTAGGACAAAGAACAATGCACTTGTGAAATGCGGACAGTATGACGGATTGGTCGAGCTGGCAACCATCTGTGCCCTGTGCAATGACTCATCTCTGGACTACAACGAGGTCAGCGGAGCATTCACAATTACAAATTCATTACATCGATATTTACATGCTGCAAGAAAAAGTGAAAATGCTTTGATTCTGGTTCCTTCCCTCGCTCCATGGTGCAGTCCAAGGGCATTTATGAGAAAGTAGGTGAGGCCACAGAGACCGCCCTGTGCTGTTTGGTGGAGAAGATGAACGTGTTCAACACCGAAGTGCGTGGTCTGTCAAAGGTCGAGAGGGCAAACGTTTGCTGTTCGGTAAGTCCATAACAGATCTCATTCAGCCTGCAGTAAATTGTAAAGTTATCAATATTTTCCATTACGTAAAATTACATTTAGAGAATGCCTAACAAAGAGGTTCTTCATACTTGCATTTTATGCATATTAAAGCCCTGGATTTTTATTTTGTTTGTTGATATTTTAAATAACGTCTTGCATTGTCTGCAGTGAGAACCTGCTTTGGTCATCGGTTTCAAACTCTCAATACAGCAGGGATTAGTCAGCAAAAATCCTGCTAAAGGTTAATTAATTGACAATGAAATCCTTCTCAGCACCGAGATGCAAACACACAAAAGCAGCTGCTGAGCTACAGCGGGATCTTTTCCATGGACAGATAGCAGCTTAGCTAATTAAAACTGTCCTGATCTTTAATCTTTTAGAAGTAACCTTCATTTGTATTTCCATTTGTCTGTCCACTTCCAATCAGGTCATCAAGCAGCTGATGAGGAAAGAATTCACCCTGGAGTTCTCCAGAGACAGAAAGTCCATGTCAGTGTACTGCTCACCAGCAAAATCTGCCAAAGCTCCTGTGGGGAACAAGATGTTTGTCAAAGTGAGTGGTAGAGGCTCTTTGAAACTGTGACACCTCAAACAAGAATTTGGATCTATCAAAATCAAAATATTTCAGTTTAAGTTTGACGGGAGAAGATCTGTTTTATGCTGCACCTGTACTGAAAGACACTTGGATTGAGAACCATGCGTTTTAAAGACATGAAAATATATGGAGATTGCTTACACAAGAGTTTTAAGCTTATTGGCATAACTTACACCTAAAGACTGTGTCTCTATGTCATCATCAGGGTGCGCCAGAAGGTGTGATCGATCGTTGTGCTTATGTTCGCGTGGGCACCAACCGCATACCACTGACTGGTCCAGTCAAAGACCATATCATGTCAGTCATCAAGGAGTGGGGAACTGGACGCGATACGCTTCGCTGTTTGGCACTTGCTACCCGCGACACGCCTCTGAGAAAGGAAGAGATGAACCTGGAGGACTCCACGCAGTTTGCAGACTACGAGGTGGATCATCTGATCAAAAAGGAACTACAGAAATACATCCGTCATGGCAGAATGCAGTGGATCATGTTTTTTTCCCCCCCTTTCCTTTCTCTAGACTGACTTGACCTTTGTTGGCTGTGTTGGTATGCTTGACCCTCCTCGCAAAGAGGTCATGAGCTCCATTGAGCTGTGCAGGGCTGCTGGCATTCGTGTCATCATGATCACTGGTCAGTCTGAGCAACAGACCGATCTATTTGAGAGAAGACTTGAGCAAAGACTGATAAGAGATGATGAAACTCTCATTACTGCTCTTCTCTTTCAGGTGACAATAAGGGTACGGCCGTGGCAATCTGCAGACGCATTGGCATCTTCTCTGAGGAGGAGGATGTCACTGGTAAGGCCTTCACAGGCCGTGAGTTTGATGACCTCAGTCCGTATGATCAGAAGAAAGCAGTCCGAAAGGCTTGTTGCTTTGCCAGAGTGGAACCATCCCACAAGTCCAAGATTGTTGAGTTCCTGCAGGGTTTTGATGAGATTACAGCCATGGTGAGGAGAAATATGCTTCCCTTCTGATGAAGCAGATGTGATTTCATCAGGTAAATCTGGCGAAACTAACTCTTCCCCCTTCCTTCTCTTCACCAAGACCGGTGACGGAGTGAACGATGCTCCCGCCTTGAAGAAGGCGGAGATTGGCATCGCCATGGGCTCTGGCACTGCCGTTGCCAAGTCTGCCTCTGAGATGGTCCTGGCTGACGACAACTTCTCTTCCATTGTGTCTGCTGTTGAGGAGGGCAGAGCCATTTACAACAACATGAAGCAGTTTATCCGCTACCTCATTTCCTCCAATGTTGGCGAGGTCGTCTGGTGAGCATGTAGTTTTTTATTTTTTTTATTTTGAATAACATTAACTGCATCAGAGATGAGGAATTGAATGTGACACTCTTAGGAGACATAGTTTATTTGTACAAATCCTCTCATCTTGACTTTTCACTCACTCTAAAGACTGGACTAAATAAAAGTGTAAAGACTCTAAAGACTAAATGTGACAGAGTTAGATTTTCACAACTCTTAATTTGTCTTAGACTCACACTCTAGAGACTTGTCTTTGACTAATCCTCTAGAACTGACCTAAACAAATTTTCTAAAGATTTGACTCTGATTCAAACTATCTCCAACATTTTTTTTTTCTCTTTCTGATAAACTAAATACCATTACAAAGACACTGCTGGCTTAAAAAAATAAAAGGACTTCCTTTAACATTATTTTAAAACTTTAAATTTTGGGGCCATGTGTAGAGTAGTGGTAGAGTGTCCAGTGGAGGCTAATAATCTTAGCCATTTGGAGCTCAATATGCAAAAATGCAACATTCTCAACTTAGACTGACGTAAAACAAATGACTTGTGAAAGTCTCTGTTTTATAACATTGAGAAAATAACTAAGACAGCCGTTTAATTCTCCTTTTCTCAGTATCTTCCTGACCGCTGCCTTGGGTCTGCCAGAGGCGTTGATCCCTGTCCAGCTTCTTTGGGTCAACTTGGTGACTGATGGACTACCAGCCACTGCTCTGGGCTTCAATCCCCCTGACTTGGACATCATGGGCAAAGCCCCCCGCTCCCCCAAAGAGCCTCTTATCTCAGGCTGGCTCTTCTTCAGATATCTAGCCATTGGAGGTAGATTGTTGAACAAAGATTGGCTTACAGCCACTAAAATCAATTAATTTGCTCGGTTAAACTAGTAAATAGCCCCTACCCAGACTCTCTTTCATTTAAAAATGGTTTATATTATAATAGCTTTATTTACTAATCTCAGTTTTGATGCCTGTTCTTCCAGGTTATGTTGGTGCAGCAACAGTGGCCGCAGCAGCTTGGTGGTTCCTGTACTGTGATGAAGGTCCAATGGTCACCTTCTACCAACTGGTAAGTAATAAAAAATCATTATACTAAACGAGTTCTTAAAGTACAAGCAGGGAACTTCATTGTGAGAACATTCAAACTTTGGAAGACTAATACTTATCTTAATCTTTCCTACAGTCGCACTTCATGCAGTGCAGTGAGGAAAACGAGGACTTCGAAGGCATCCACTGTGAAGTATTCGAGGCTGCGCCGCCAATGACGATGGCTCTGTCTGTGCTGGTGACCATCGAGATGTGCAACGCTCTGAACAGGTGGGTCCCTTTGGCACACAATGACTTCTACAAGCTTAGCAAGAAAACACAAATCAGGTTGCACAAACTAGCAACAGCTTGTTATCAACAAATCAAACAGGAACATGTTCTTTAGAAATTAACACAGAATGTAGCTTTTAATGATTACTGCTGTTTTCAGTTATTCAACCCCTTCATGACAAGCATCGTCTGATCAACTGCAAATGTGATTTAAAGCCAGGCACTATTTCTAATTAGCCTTAGTCCTTAATCTCTTCAGTATTTAGTCTAGTGCCGTACTGTGGACATTAAAATCTGAGTTTCTGCTGCCATCAACTCTTGCTGCCGGTCTTCTGCAGTCAGTCAAGAGTTTTCACCGCCTACCAGACATAACTTCACGAGGCAATGGAAGATTTCCATCAGCAGTCTGTTTTATAAGTGTTTCATCTCAAGCACACCTGATGCAAATCAAGAACCTAAATAGTTGCAACCGCAGGGCTAATGTCGACTTGTAATTCTATACTCTCACAAAGAATTATAGATAGGGAGGTGAATTATTTTGAGTTTGCTGTTGTCATCGGATTTTAGCTTTTTTCCATTTCAGCTGTTTTTGTGTAAATAGTTTAGTCATTCTTTTTCTTTTTGACAATAAACTCAATTTGCAGCAGTGGTTGCACAATTGAATAGCAACTTTATCAGTAATTTAGAGTATTCAGATAAAGCTGTCGTTTTCTGTCTACTTCAAATCCTTTTTCGAAGTAGACAGGAAAAGGATTTTATCACTTGGGAACGAATATCTAAGACGAATTAAAGATTTAACCTTAAAGTTTTCTTGATTTCTCTCTGGAGTTTTAAAGGAAGAGCTCACAGTTTAATTTTGATAGTAATTTTGGCATTTTTGAAGAATTTTAAAAATCATGTATATTTATTTTTTGTCAACATTGTTAATTTGCGTTGGTCTTATGCATTGAGGTTTGTTCATTTGCCTCCTCCTAAAACCATCCAGCTTGTCAGAGAACCAGTCTCTGGTGCGGATGCCTCCCTGGAGCAACCTCTGGCTGATGGGCGCCATGAGCCTCTCCATGTCCCTCCACTTCATGATCATCTACGTCGACCCCCTGCCTGTAAGTCAAGTCCTCAGCTCAGCCATAACACTAGGAAGGCCATTCTTTTTTTGTGCTCTGCCACAGCAAACTGAGAAATAGAGAAACTTCACGATCCGTCGTCGTTTCGGCGTAGAATTTATGGGTCGACCGCTGAAGTTTTTTTTCACGCTGCTGATCCACAGATGATCTTCAAGCTCACTCATCTGAATGTGGAGCAGTGGATGATGGTGCTGAAGCTTTCCTTCCCGGTCATCCTTCTTGACGAGCTCTTGAAGTTTGTGGCTCGAACGTATCTGGAAGGTGAGCTTGTTCAGCAACTGTTGTTACAGTTTTATTTTATTCACTGTCTTATTAGGGTGCAGCGTTACCTGTTAACATCTCCCCTTTATTTATTCCAGTTTTAATGTCCAGCCACCTTCTTTCCTCTAATCTGTTTTCTCTGATGAATCTAATTTTCCTCTTCCCTTCCTGGACGCTCCACTTCCTCATTCCTTTTTCTGACAATGCAGTCTAAACCCCGTCTCCCCTCCTCCATCCCCCTGTAACAAAACAAGGTATTCTCCTCCTGACTCAAAGCTGAGCATTTTCTTTGCACCGAGCAACGATCTGTCTGTATCCTGAGTGTTGATTGGATCTCTTGTAAAGGTTTTAAAAGTCTACTAATCTTTCTAGATATCTGGTGTGTAGAGAACAACACTAGTAACAAACACTTTCTTTTTAATAAAAATACCACTGACATGCACATGCAGCAAATCATGCATTTTTGACCTATTTTACAGTAACTAAAACTAATCCTGCTGGTTGTTGCTGCTTCAAGGTGAGTTTTGTCAGAACATTTCTGGAGTATGCTGGTTCATTCATTTCCCAAAGTTTTGTTTGCTGTGTTTTAATTTTTGCAAGCACTAATGCTGAAGCTTGACTTTTGTATGGACTTTCCACTTTTGCAAATCAGAGTTTAGGCTCCTGATAATAAAGCAAGAGGTTTCTTTTTCAAAAGGCAGCCTCACCTGAAGAGTGTGATAACATGCCAAAATCTGGGAACACGAACTTCTTTCTTTAAGAGGAATTTTGGTAAGGTATAAAAGAGCTACTTGAATAAGATTCAGGGAAGCAGGAAGATGATTATCAAGATTTGATCAACAGTAAGAGATTTTCAGGGATTGTGCTTTAAATATGTGGAAAATCTCCAGGGAGGAAGGGATGGGTGAATGGAAGGACAAACAAATGGTTAGAGAAATGGACAGCTGCACAGAAGTGATGACATGTTCGGCTCTTAGTTTATTATCATCTGTAGCCTCATATTTCAGGTTGACTTTGCAAATATGAACGTTTTGAGTACTAATAAATTCTTTCACATTCATTGTTTTTATGAGAGGCCTTATAGTTGCCTAATTTTATGTATTTGTTCTGTTCGGAAAGCAGACATTTTTACTTTTTATGTAATGTTTTAACCAAACTTTACAGTTTTATTTAACACAAACACAAATGAACAAAACGCTGCTATCAAATCTACCAAACAGAACCACAACAGAGACAGAAGCAAACTTAGTAACCAAATGAACGCAGGTTAAATTTTTGATAAGATTCTCTCGGAAGAAGATATGCCGCCATTCTGAATATAAAGAGATGCATGGATTATGGACAAATGTTTATCTACCTTTTAGATAATGTAAATACAAATATATATCCATTCTTTATTTTCCCCTCCACATTTATCCAGACCTGGCAAATAAAATCGACTTCCAAACATCCCCAAACTGCGTAGGAACCCCTGGGTGTTTGTTGCACTATTTATTGGCTCTACGGAAACACTTAGCAACAAACTGTGTGCGTCCGTACAAAGACACACACCTCCTCACATCAGCAACACATTGTCTATTTGGTGCAGCGTGTCTCGTTTATGGAGCAAAGCTAATTACTAGTCTCATATTGAGTCCCGTTTTTCTAAAGTTAGGGCAGTATTCAGTCAGACCCCATAAGGAAAGCCTTTGTACTTTTAATGAATAGATTTTCTTTGCTTTGTTCGTTCAGGAAAAGTTTAAAAGAAAGGGTGGAAGAGTGAGCATCTGAAGCAGAGGGAGCGCGGCAACACAGAGGATGGAGAGATAAAAACAGCACAATGCTGCAAATGAATGAAAACCCGCCGAGTCACTTGATCTAAACATCAAGTTGTGTGAAATCAACAGGAGACACAAAAGGCATCTGACAATACACCAAAAAGCTGCAAAAGTATTGTGTTTTTTCTTTCTGTGTATGTTCCAAAAATAATATATAGTTACAGTATTTTAAAGCTATTCTGTTTATTTTATTCTTAAAGAATAAAGATGTGTACTGAGGATAACGGAATTTGTAACTCTTAATCTGTCTGCATGTACAGTCAAACTGCAAAGAGCTCTGAGTCGCAGAACTTTATTATACCTGTTTGATTGTGACCTTAATGCTTGAGAGACGTAATGTGACAACTTGTTTTTCATCTTCAGTGTGTAATAAAACAAACAAACAAACAAAAAAACATGCTGCACATTTATATTCCTCTATAAATACAACGCTTTCAATGTCTAATCTCTGTCGTACATTTAAATTTAAAAGGTATGGGTTCTGCGTCCGCTCGCCCAATAAATGACAAATAGATTATTAGTTACATATAAAAACAAAAATACATTAAAAATTCTCTATTTTGCATTGCTTTATCCATCCTTATTGCACTGAGCTGCATAGAGGTCCTTCTTCACTGAGAAATATTGCTTAAATATGTAGAATTACTGCAGAGTCAAGTGTTGTGCAGATGAGTGTCAGTTTCATGAACAAATTATGTTCAGGTTAGCATTAGTGCTGTACAGGAAGGAATGTGTTACCAGAAGTAAATATAAAAATGGTTCTCGATCAACCGTTTCATTAAGCTAGTGGAAGCAGACGATATCGTCTGTGAGAGGTTCCAGTGTCTTAATGCGAAGAAGGAAATCAGTGTTGCATTATCTGGCCTGTCAGTTCGGCGCGTTGACTGTCTCAGAGCGGGTGATATGTTTGACGTTTTACTTTGGTTTCCTGATCTTCTTCGCCACTAACGCTCACGAGGCGTCAGCCGGATGAGACTCCGCTTCGCCGACGCTCTCCCCCAGAATCTCCTTGACCTGTTCCAGACTCTCCGCCTGCCGGATCAACTCCAGCTTCACCTTGAGAGCGGAGAGAGACAGAGATGGAGGATGAGATATCAGCTGGGGACATGCGAGGGCGGTTCCGACAGCTTACGCCTCATAGCTGGGCGTCGTTTCGTACCGCACCTGAAGCGACTGGGAGAGCTCGACGAAGTCCCTCTGCACGGTCTGGCTGGTGTCCACCTGAGAGCGGAGACTGATCACTTGGCTTCGGAGCTCCAGACACTGTTGGTGAAGAATGGCCTGAGAGACAAAACAAAAATAGAGAAACAGAACTTTACAAAAAACTCACTTTCCAGGCGGACAATGGTCCCAAACGTACAGCCTGAGCTGTATGAATGGAAGATTTTAGATAAGGTGTCTCTAATAACTCGGTCATTAGCTGGACTCTCTAGAACTTGATTTCCTGCTGAAGAGGTTATTCAGACACTTAGATTAAGTGTGTTATCTAAACATTGCAGGACATCTGCCCTCAGGGACAAACTTTGACATCCCACATTGTAATCAAAGCACATGCATCCATCAGAATGGCCTATTTAAAGTTCGTCCCTACAGCCTAACATCGTTATATCCTCCACAGACAGCCCTACAGATTTCACTCTTCTAACTAAATAGATTACATTAAATAAATGTTATTATCCCTAAGAGGCAATTGCAGATAAATACATTGGAAAAAATTACATATATAGTACACCACGACATCCACGTAGCACACAGTACTTTCTCACATAGCCAAAACTGCATCAAAATAAGAGTTTGTGATCAAGTTTTATTTACTTTATCATGAGTGAGGGCTTTGTTCGAGCTCTGCAAATGAGTGAGCGCCACCCGCAGGGCGTCCAGTTCACTGCGGAAGGAAAGCAGCTCAGCCTGCTGCTGGTCCTTCTGAGCCTGGATCTTCTCCGTCTCCGTCCTCAGAGTGGACAGCTGCACTGCGGAGGCAATCACAAGCGCAGCTCCGTAACTTTACAGATATGAGACTTATTAGTGCATGGATAGCTAACCAAAGGCGTTTAAAGTGAAACATTATCCTATAGGGGAGGTTAATTTGTGACCAGGGTGATAATAAAGCACAATGTTCACTCACCCTCTAAAACATCTGATGACAGTCGTTGTAATCAGCAGCGGCCACGAGGCACGAGGGGAGTGGAAGAAATTATTTCAGCATTGTGAAAGTTAGCAAGATAATCACAGATTAAGAAAAAAAAAACTGTCCACAAACCGTACTCCTCCGTCCGACTGTCCAGCTGCTCCCTCAGATTGACAATCTCAATGCGAAGTCGCTCCTCACAGTGCGCCCCCTATACAGTACACGGTAAACAATGAATTCACACAAGGTGTTGCATCGAAATACAAATAAAATGCTAGCCTTATCGGAGATGTCTCTCTAATCTTCCAGTTCCTTGGTCTTCATAATCTTCCCTAATGCTGTGAATGCATTTTGTTGCACTGCATTTTACCTAAAAGTTTCAAAGGAGGGTGAATAAAAACGGAAAATCCATTTTACAGATTTTTGAAAGCCACGTATTGTTTTCCTTCTGCTTTCCACTGATACTCCACTTGTTAACCAATTACCGTATTTTTCAGACTATAAGCTTTTTCCCCACGCTTTGAACCATGCAGCTTATATATCTACGTTTCCAGTTTTAAAAAAAAAAAAATGTAGGTGCGGCTTATAGTATGGTGTCCTCTATAGTCCGGATAATACGGTAAGTAAGAACACCTATTTAATATACCGTTTTAATATGTAGAAATAATGTAATAAAATATGAAATAGTTCAAAGGGTATTAACAGTTTTTCAGTACAGCAGTCAGGTGCTATAAAGCTGTTGAAGCTCTTCTTGGAAGACAAAGTTTAAATAATGTCACCCAAACTGCAAAATGAAAAAGGTCATCAAAATGTAATGTAAATGTAGAAATCTGATTTATAGATTCAATTTGACGAAAACAAATCTTTGGACGTGTGACATCACTATGTTAGGTTTTTAATTAACTGCAATCTTTTTTAAAGCAGAAAAAAAAAATTTTTTGTGCCTAAGATTCTCTAAGATAAAGCTTCATAGTTTCACAAGTTTAATATTGTATACTGAAACATCCACAAGTGTTGCTGTAAAAAATGTTTAAATTGATTTCTTAAAAAGAAACAATTGGACAGCTCTTCTGAGTGAGGTGTTATGTAAGAGAGTGCTTAAAAATTGTGGATTTACATGCTGTGTGCTCGAGGGGGACGACATGGAATCTAGTAAGCTCTCGTCAACCTCTTCTCCTTTCAGCCTGGACAATTCACAACACATTTTCCGCTGAGACAGGGACAGCTCTGCCTGCACGGGAGAAAAGAGTGAGGTTGGTTTCAGACATTTACAAGCCCATTTTATTTTAATTCTGCATTCCCTAAAAATAAAAAGGAAAGAAAAGATGCCTTAATGTCCAAGGAGAAAATAATGCTCATGATTGAGGCTTCCAATTCTAACTAAAGGGCTATTTCACAGTTTTTTTTATTGACCTAATTGCATGTGATCACCTCTATGACAATTTAAATTGCTTAAAACTCAAAATGTCAAGACCCAAGTTCAAAAAAACCCAATTTGAGGTTTATGAAACCCTTATTTTATTTGCAAAAAATGTTTTTTTAATAGTTTATTTTAAAATATATATCATGCTAAACATATAATTTATATAGTTCCTGATGCATGCTTCTGATATGTCACATAATATAAAAGTTACACACATACAGAATCTGATTTGTAAGGTGAACAGGAGTGTTTAGGTTCTGTCTGGTCCGGTAAGTGGAGGAGGATGCAGACAGATACAATTATATGATGATAATAAAAACATAAATACATAATAATCAATAGTAATTTTGCAACACTTTCATTAGACAAATTTTTCATATCAGTGTTGTTACACTCACCAGCCGGCTCTGCACAGCATTCTGCGATTGGCTGAAAGATTTCTGTAAATCTTGTAGAAGCGTCTCTGACGCCTGGACCTGAGACTGGAGCAGTGAGACCTGAACACCAACAAACAACTTTTATTCAAATCTGCACATTTCTGGTAGACGAAGCTCATTAACTCTGGAGACGAACTAATCAGGAAACATCCAATTTTCACTGTTTTCTTTGCTAAATTCAACAACAACATGTAAAAGAAAAGCACAAATGTGCTGTGCTGTTCTTAATTGAAGCCACACTTTAGAATCACACAAGAAATTAAGCAATTTTTACTTTATTGCATATCTCTTGTTTACACATAAATAAGAATGCAAAAATAATACCCTTTAAACAAACAGGAGTACAAAAAATATGATGACATATCAACCAATCAGAGCAGTGTGTCCCACCTGTTTGTGGGTTTGGTGGTTGTGTGTATCCAGTTCTCTCTCCAGCTCCTCCTTCTCCGCCTGCAGCCGGCTCACTTCCCCTCGCAGCTCTGACAGCTGCCAAACACAGCACAGGTTTACTAAACCCTCTGACCTGCCACCGCCTGAAAGCCGAATGCTGCCGCCTCCGGACCTGCGCGTTCATGGCGTCCCAGTCGCTGTGCGTTACGAGGCGGTGTCCGGCTGGCGGCAGGTAGATGGCTTCAGGAACAAGCGTCCCTGTGGAAACAAGCGAATCTGTGTCGTCCTGAGCTAGGAGCTTTCTGGGCAGAGATGGCGTGTCCAAGGAGAACGAGGACAGCGACGCCGAGTCGCAGTTCTGTAGTGAGTAATAACCCTCGGCCGAGAGTGGTGAGCCTTCTCCTTCTGCCGCTGCCTCCGACTCTGCTGGTCGACTTCGCGTTTGGTCCGCAGGTGAAGCTGCTTCATCCTCTTTCGAGCTGTTGGCAGCCGATGTTGGAGAGTCATTAGTGGAGACGTCGGCATCGCCCCGGCCCTTCCTGCTGCTGGTCTAATAGATAGAAAACAATGGATGAGATGCGGACTAAAATACTTAAAATATTAAAAGAGAAGCAAGCTGACCGCGTTGTGTCCACTGGTTCTCCTCCAGTCCACAGGCTGGGACTGCAGCACTGCTATCCTGGCTTCATACTGAGCTGCAGTCTCTGAAAACAAGGTGTTCAGGATTAATTAGGGCTATTTTTACTTAATCACTGCCCTCATGAACATTTAGTTTTTGCTGCTGAATGCAGTAAAAGTTAAAATAATGACTAACTTGATGTGAACTAAAATGGAAAAACAATCACCATTTGGATATAGTTGAGGCCAAATCAAGTACAGCTTGGTCACCTGTCACTGCATGCAGCTATGTTACTTTACATTAGTGTTTCTAAACCAGTCAAGTTCATAATTTGTTCAAATCAATCAGAAGGATGAAATCCTGAACAAGAAAAGCTCAGAAGTTCACCAGATTGGGAATAATGTAGAGTAAACCAAAGATAGTTTCACTTAAAGATTATGAGGTCAAATCAGCAAACGTTTACTGCTAAAAATGAAGAATTGCTATTTTTATTGATTATCTACTCACTAATATTGATTAGTAAAAAACAATTAAGCAAATGAAAAGCAGATAAAAATGTACTAAATTTGTTCTACTCTTAGAACAAATTAGAAGGCTTAATTTAAATAAGAGATTAGTTTCAAAATATTAATTTAACTGTTGAAAGAAGATTTATTGAGAATTATTTAGTCTCTCAGAAGCCTCAAGAAAGCCTCATTTTGAGTTTTAATGTCTAACTTTAAGATGGGAAAAACTAAACTAAATCTTAGAAATAACGTGTGGACAACGCAAACTAAAACATTTATCAAATCTAATTTCTATTCAAAGGTGATAGTTGGACTGATCATCCAATCAGAAACAAGTTTGGAGTAATAAAAAAATCTAATGCCCTATTAGGCAACTAATGAAAATAATTTTCTGTTATGCTTTTCTAAAAAATAAAATAAAATAAAAACTTGTTTAGACTAACAGGGTCCAAAAATGTCAACAAGATAGAATTTTAGTTGCAGCTTATAACTTTAGCTGCGTAAACTTTTAGAGCTATATAACAGTGTTAACACACACAGTTCCTGACCTCTGAGCGCCTCCTGCAGAGACTGTATCTCTTCATCACATTGTTTCTGCAGCTCGGCCAGTTCCTCCTGTTTGCTCAGCTCACAGATGGTCGCCACGCCCTGCCAGTGCTCAGCCTGGGCCCGGTACTCGGCTAGCTGGGCCTGCAGGCTCGCCACTGAAAACCACACACAGCGTTATCATTTGTTACACTTCCCACAGGAAATCTGATACGCAGTAATGTCCATAAGGAAGAAATCGGGAAATATATGAATCTGCTACTTTGGTTGCATAATTTCACACAGAAAATGTTACTCTATTATTTTAATGTGTTTGTTCTCTTGTCATTTTGACGTATTATAGTTCGCATTCCTGATCACTTGGAGGAGATGCGCAAACATTTTCAACTTTACGCACAGAGTAAATGGCAGGTAACTAAATCTGTTTTAAAAAAAAAATAAAATACTGACAGCTGACAGTGTGCAGATGAACCACTGGCGCGTGATGCGGGATTGCTTGTGGGATCAGGAAACCCCCGTTCACAGAGATTACTTCTGATCACTTCGATAGGGAAGATGCTCCCCAATTTCAAAACTTTGAAGTGACGATTGTAATTCCAGTCTGACAGCAGAGTGCAGATTTATCTGCTTGATGATCCTAATAATAATGTTTGGTTTATTTTTGAGCAAATAAAATAACATTTCACAGTAAAATATTTCTTGTGTTTTTATTTACATTTTTTTAATTATTATTTATACTCTGATCCAATTTGACAATTTTGGTCACCGGGCAAAGACCCCAGTGCTTTAGACCAAAAATAAAAACATTAAAAAAAGAAATGAATGAAAGAAAAACTCTTATTAGCCTGAAAGCAGAGGGGGAAAAACAATTTTCAAATGCTAACATTATGTTTTAAATGCTGAATTTTTTAATTTATACTAAGATCTAAATATAAAGTTAATATAAACCAGGATGCTATTAAAATATAATGTGCTACAAACCCAAAATTTCAGCTATCACACATGATTAAAGAGAAAACCTTACACCTTGCTCATTAAAAGCAATATTTTATTTAGTGGAAATAAAGTCTCAGCAGAACTGAGACAAATCTGCTCATGCTGGCAAACTATTTCAATGCGTTTTGATTTTCTCTTTAATTTACACCTACTTAATAAATTCAAAAGCTTTTGATTTAATTATACACAAACTGGTATTTCAATAAGAAATTAAGAAGTCAAACTCTTATTTTGAGCTCTTACAAATCTATATATTGAAGCTAATTTGATGACAATCAAATTAGTATGATTGCAGAATGCATGTTTCTTTCTAAATTAAGGTAGTTTATGTCAAAGCTCGATTATGTAAGATTTATTAAAGAAACATCACAGATAAAATTACTTATAGAGTAAAATTTTGCTTTTTAGACGCGAGAGTAAGAGAAACTGCACTTAGTGAAATGTCTCCATAATTTGACATGCAGATGAAGCTTTGTGTGTTTTGGAAAGCCTAATACAGGATTAGAAATCTAAACAATAGAAGACAAAAAGTGCATGCAGGTTTAACTTCAATATTTACCCAGCTATTTTCTATAAACATTACAACTCACTCAAGATATTAAAACAGTAGACCAAAAACTGACTCCAGCCACAGTTCACTGTTCAATGCACCTCAAATCCTCTCAAAGCTGTGCCTATCCCTGTTGCTTGTGATGGTTCGATCACACTTTTTCCTTTCACAAAATTTTCCATCACAATGCTTGATTACAGTATTCTGCCAACAACCAGTTTCTTTAGCAATGCCCTTTAGTGACTTCCACTCCATGTGAAAGACTGCTTGGCGGACAGCTGTCAGGTAAACTCTCTCCATGAGTATAGGCCATACCATAACCATTTGCTAAAAAAACAAATGTAAACTTTTAATTAGTTATAACCCAAAATGATAAAAAATAAATAAATTAGAATAACACTTGAAATATGTGAGATGTTCTTGTATATGTAATATCTTTCTGAACTGAACAGAAATTACACTGGATAATATTCTCATTTCCTGAGATGCACCTCTAAATGTCACATCAAACATGACAAACAACACATTTTAATTCTATTTTTCATTTATACTTAGAAACAAGTACTTTATCTATTTGTGACAACAGATTTCAGGTGGACAGCTTTGCAAAAAGGAAAAAAATATAATCACTGTTTATCTTTTAACAAAACTACTCAAATACAAAGTGCAAAAGACTTTAATAATACTTAAAGGCATATTAAGACACCTAAACAGCATTTGAGGAGTTTTTACTTTAATTCATGATATGCAACAGGTAATCTAGTCTTGACTTTCAAAATAAGCACAGCTTGTAAAAGATGTAAAAATAACCAAACTTTACACAGAAAGTTTTACATTTCTAAAACTTCATTTAATGCATTAGTGACCATTCAAAAACATGCAATTATAGGCAGTTTCGCTTCCACTTCTCATTATTTACTTTCGGAATCGCTTCTCTTTTTTTGGGAAAGTGTGGGTAACTGGTTTAAAAACTAATATTTAATGTTACTTTGCATCATTACTAACTCTTACAGTTAGTAACAAAGCAAGTACTGTATAAAATTGTCTTCCAAAGTATCAATTTAGTTAGCTGGATGTGTTAGCTGCTGCCTAGCCGCTGCGGTTCATTTCAATGGTCAATCATGCTAACAGGCCGTTTATCTGTTAACGTAAGCAAGCTAGCGCTTTAACCCGACACTAGAAACAAACCAACGTAAAAAAAAATTAAAACTAAAGCTTTAAATCTAATTGCACTGTCTCGCAGCTGTTTGTAGAGCAGATTAGAGTTAAACCTGTTGCTTTTAGTACCTGTGTCTTCTTTCTCCGAGCTCATCTTCCCATCAGACAGCAATAACAGGCAGGAGATGGGCGAGAAGAAGAAGGGAAAAAACAAAGAAAAACAAGAGTATTAACAGTTCCTAAAGTCTGCTTCGGTCATTTTGTAGGAGGGTGAGGGTTTGGTGTTGAAAGCATTAGTTCAGGAAACAACTTTCCCCGGTCTGAGCCTGCGGAAAACACGTCAACCTCCTTCCTGTTCACAAAGTCCTGACCCTGGATGCCATTACAGCAAACACCCAGAAACAAGCCAGGAAGAGTGCTTCACTCATGAGATATTAAATATGTCAGAGTTTTATTTTATTTAAATACTATGAATTTTAGTTTGAGAAAATTTTGTAAATGTATATTTTTAGCAGTTTGTTTAGAGTAAGTAGACAAAATATACAGTACAGAGTTGAACATTTTTCAAATTAAAAGCATACATTTTAAGTCACACCCAATCCCCCTTTTAAAATCATGAATTAACTGATTAACCACTTTCCCTTGATTTATTTTTTGCCAGCCACACCCAGGGCCTGATTAGAGCCAGACTTAGATTCAAGAAGTCATAAATACAATCTGCTTGACAACACTATCATGCCTTTTCAAAAAACAATTTCATATTTCCACACAGTAAAGTTTTCCATGACGCAATTCATTTTGTGAAGCGCACCAGTCCCTCTTGCAGCCAAACACTCACACCCCATGCCAACAGAAAGTTGCAAAGCAAAGATATATGCTGGATTTGTAGAAATTGAGAATAATTTTAATGGAAATTTATGACTGATTTAGGTTAGGTAAATTACCCCCTAAAAAGTCTAATTTAATCTAGTTCCAACTATACTTTTATAAACTAATTTTACCTCCAGAAACTTTCATTAACATTGAAAGGCGTTACATTTGAATCAGTCATTTTTTTTTCATTTACATTTTATAAGATGACCACATAACTACAGCCTCTGAAAATAGTCATACCATCAGGTTTTTGCAGGTGCTGGAAATCCTTCTTAAAAGAATGGAGGGAACAAGATTACCTACTTGTTTCACACCTGAATTAGTCAATTCCAGACTTTCCAGTCCTCATTTATCTTGAATGTCTTACATTTTTTATCTCATGATCTTAGGAATTAGCTCCAGACGCACAAGCTTTTTCACCACCTTATTACAGAACTGCATGAATCAAGAATAAAACTGGAGCCTGACACACTGGGACCGCAGGTGGGTGTTGGAAAACCGCAAAAATACCTCAAGGATGTTGCATTCCAAAAATGACTTGAGCCTGTTCGTGTGATTTTTCAAATAAAATTCTCTGAAGGCTTTTATAGTTTTTTTCTTTACAATATGTGGTATTTAATCTTTCTGGTCTCCTTTACTGAATCTTTAAACATTGTAACCCGACTTAAGTAAAGAAAAACGATTAAAGCCCTTAAGGTGGTGTGTGTGAATACACATTTTCTTCCAGAACCTTCTTGATTGAACCGTTTATTTAAATCACATGGTGGAGAGAAAATTAAAAAAATTAAATATAATCCTATGCAATTTCATGACTGCTGGCAAACAATCAGAACTGCAGAATTTTTTATTGATTATTCTACTTACTAAACCACAGATATCTTTAGGGATAATACAAATGTGACATCTTGATGAAAAAATATTGTATAAAATTCTGGACAACACCCTCAAAGTTGAACATGTTTACAGAGACACTCGATTCAGTGCTATATGTTGCTATAAATAGCTTCAAAATCTTTGAGTTATAGAGTGGTTCACACCTGAATTACTTGGAAAGGGACAGAGGCACAGGACTCAGAAAGGAAGTGCTCAGAAGAAATTAGATCAGTAACAAGCTCTTGTCATGTGCAGGTAGAGTTGTGTAAAAGTTTATGTAACAGGCTGTTCCCAAGTCAAAGCACCAGATACTGGAGGAGTTTTCTGTTGAATGCCACATATATTTGGAATAAAAAGAAAGACACGTATTTGAGCTGGTGTGGAATCTTGGCAAGTTGGTCCCAAGTCATTGCGAGGAACTTTTTTTTCCCCCCCTTTACACGTCCATGTCATGATCACTAACACTCTGGCGCAGATATTCCTCGTAGAGATTTTTCTAGAGGGAGAAAACAAAACGTTAAAACCCAAAGCCATCATTCCCTTCCATGACCAGGTCAGAGTGGATCAAAATACCTTTTTGGTCTTAACCACCTCCTGAATGTATTCGAGCTTCTCCTGAAGCTGCCGTTTCTGTTTGCCTGACAGAGTCGGCCGAGTTCTGCAGTCAAAAAAAAAAAAAAAGTCTTCAATAGTTCAGTTCCTTCCACTTTAAAATTAAATACTTCTTTGTATTGGTTTATCACATAAAATTAAAAAACCAACAAACAAACAAAAAAAACCCCAACATACTTGCATATTTCTTGAGGAAAGAAGAAAGAACACTTGACAGTGACCGAGTTATATTTGATCAAACTGAAGGCACAGATGGTTCTGATGCCTCCTACCTGAAGGCAAAGCGAGCAACGATGAGCAGGAGGAAGGAGAGAAGGACCAGTCCACCGCACCAATAAAGCTGCTGTACCCCAGACAGGGAGTCAAATATTTTCACTACTGGAGTCTGTGCAACACAAAGAAACCACAAAATTTAGCCACACTTTAAAAACAGCAACAAAGTGGTTGATTTTGCACCTGATGAATGCTCACCAGATACAGTGAGAGAGCCTCTCTGCCCTGTTGGCCCAGAGCCATGTCCAGTAGCTCTTTGGACAATGTCCCCAGCACCAGCAAGGCCAGCAGAACCAGTGGGATGCAGAAACCCAGCAGGGACAGGAAGCAACTCTGGCAGCGGGCGCGTCTGTTCTCCAAACTGTTCTGCCTGTGGATCAAATGATCAGAGTTGCACTCTGAAAGCATCACTGATCCAGGGAGCACTTCAAACATTGCCACAAATGTTCACCATTTTCCAAACTCAAATTTCCAAGATTTTTCCAGACATCCGACTTAAAAAAATCTTTAGTACACACATTTGTTGCATGACTATTAAGTTTATTAATGATTTCAAAAAGACAAATTCCATGCTTTTGTTCAACTCTCAAAAATATGTTAGAAACCTGCTAAAAATCTGTATGTTATTAGACTCAAAAATAAATAAAATGTAATGAGATAAGTGGTCCATCAAGCTGTTGTCAGAAGAAAAATAGGATCATAGAAATGAGTTGTGAAGTGTGTTTTTCACCTGTCACTGATGAGTTTATTCGTGATGGCCTCACTGATGAGCTCACAGTCCTTCTCCAGGGAGTTGAGGGTGTTCTGGACCGTCTGGTTGATGGTTTTCTCGATGGCACGACAGACCTCCTCAATCTGGTTCACACAGCGACTGGGCTAAAAACAGAGGCACAAAAATTATGAATAAAACAAGTAATCATTTTATATGCACACTTTTAAAGTCAGAAATCTGACCTACCTTGTTGGGATTGGGAATGTAAATGGTTGGCATGTCGAAACCACATTTGTTGAGTCCTGGTCTTTTGCAGAGCTCCTGAACAATCTGCATCATTACTCTCTAAGATAATTACAAAACAAGTATTAGTGGAAGTGGTTTCCATTAAATATTGTCAACACAGTCATCTACGTTTTCAACCGATCATTGATTCCCAGGGTTAAACACAAATATTTTCTCCAAAAAATTACTGTTAGAGTCTGAAAAGCGAGCTCAGAAACCCAATCCAAAAACTTTTCATATACTGTTTTTTCTTTTTGATTTCCTTAATATCTTTAGCTTTTGAATTCGTCATGCAGAAAAACTTGACAAGTGATGTTCACAAGCACTCCATGCAATCTGAGTAAGCCTGAACTGTTTGTTAAAAAATCGTGGACTACACATTTGTTTCTACATGTTCAAAGCTGAAAGAGAAACGATGTGAAAAAGTGTAGAAAATATGAATATTTTTGTTGTTGCAAAAACACACCAATGCAGAAGAGAACCTGGACAGACCTGTAGCTGAGTTTACCTGTCTGTCTGACTCTCCACCAGCTTCATCCGCCTTGCTCAGATAAAAGTGTAGCCGGTCACCATGTTTTTCATTCAGGGACTCCACAATGTTGAGGGTCCGCTTGCACAGAGCCTGACCCATGGGGTCAAAGAAAACCAGGATAAGGTCACAAAGTTCCCCTGAAAGTAACAATAATAAAATACATCATTTTCCACAGAAGACAGAATCATCTAGCAAAAAAAAAGTCACATGAATACATGATCAAGAGTAAATAAAGTAAATGAAACCATTACATATTGGAGTACATCATTATATTGCTTAGTCACTCAGAAACAGAAGTCGGTACTTTGTAAGAGCTGGAGTAGAAAACTGGAGGTGTTCATCTTTTTCTTTGAGGCAATAAATGGTTTTGTTTATAAAAGAAGCAGAGAGAACAAAGCTTCAGAAGAACCTGTTCTACTCATATTGAGCTGAACATGTGAAGTAAAAATTTTGATAATTCAGCATTTCATAGTAAATAAAATGTAGGCATATCTGAAAAAGAAACGTGAAAACCCGGAAAATATTTTTACCTTTTATTTCTAAAGCATTAGCTTGAAAAATCTTCTTTTTAATATACAAATAATTAATGCTATCCATAACAATTCCTACAAAAATATCATAACATAATACTGTAAGTAAGTTCAACACCATGAACTTACTTAACACCATGAAGGAAGCTTACATTTATAATCCACAACTTTCTGCTTCCCAAAAATATAAAGGTATCTCACAAACCCAACTGACTCTTAAGGCTATTACTAAAAATGGGAAAGACAAGAAAACATGAGGTTCAAGTAGGCTAAACTTGTTTAAAATCCTCATAAGTCAGAAGTAGCCTATAAGAAAAAAAATGATGGTACACAAAACAAATGAAAAATAGAAGGAATAAAAAGAAGGATAATAGGAATGAATGAAAGCCTTTAAAAATGGAAAAGTGGAGGTTCCTCCAGCCATTTCTCATTGCTACTATTAATTAAAATGTTTTCTTTCACACATTTATTTTTAATTTATGTAATATTTCTTGAAGGTGTTTGCTACAAAGGACGTGTACATTTGGGAAACAGTTCTTACATATGTTTAGAGAATAAATTGTCCATTTTTGCTGACATTTAAGCAACTAGCTAGGGGAGAGAACTGCTTATGATGTGGAACACTTGGAAGCATTTTTGTGTGAACCTACCCAGCCAGAGGATCACCTCGTCCACATCAAAGGGATATTTCATATCTCCATCCACCAAGCCTGGGGAATCCACAAATGTCACCAGGCTGAACCGCTTTTGCCGCGACGTGCAGATCTCCGTGCTCAGGTACTCTGAAACACCTTGAGGAGAATTTAAAAAGGTTGGATAACCATTTGAAAAATAGCATAATAATGGGGAAAAAAAGGTATATATATATATATATATATATATATAAATTTAAGCAACTTCTCTTGAGACAAGCAGCCAGCACATTTTTTGGTGACGATGAATCAAAATGCTCACCTTTAAACTTTTGCAGAGGCTTGAAATGTGGATACAGATGAAGGGTTGCGTTTCCCTAAAGATGGAAACAAAACCACATTTTTGTCACTGTTCCTGCATTAATCTAATAACAATGACAGGAGGGTAGAAAAAATTTATGTGCACGTTAATGCCTTGACCAACAATATTCCTGTTCCACAAAGATAATCTGCTGCTGTTGCTCTCACCGTAAGGGACTCTCTTTTGCGACCGCTTGTAACAAAGCTGAAGCCCTGCGTTTCAATAGCCACCCCAGTGCGCTGGATGTGCTCCTCTACATACCTGGGAACAGCAAATACATGCGAGTGAAAATATGGGGCAACTTAAAATGGACCACAGGAGACGAGGCCTGTAGATCTATTCCACACTTTGTCACATTACAACAACAAACCAGGGTATTTAACTAAGATCTAACATGAAAACCCTAATCCAATTTCCACACTTCACACAGATTCCTAATGGACTTTGAATGGGCCATCCTAATGCATGAAAAAGCACACATGGTGTATGAGCCATAAACAAAAAGTTTGTTTTACAAAGTAATCCTTGACTTGTCTACTTTGTTCTTTTGACTTGGTAAAATTAGGCGAAATACAAATCTTCAAAATTATGTTATACTTTGTGTTAAACATACACAATTCCAGTAAAATACACTGAAGTTTGCAGAGGTCAAAAGTGGACACACCAGTTGATGAAAGAGCTTTTCCCGGCTGAGTGGTTGCCCATCAGCATCACCGTGATTTTTTTCCTGGGTGGAAGGAGCTTCACACCAACAGATTCAGCCACTTGAATTAACCCTGCAGAAAATACAAAAACACAGGCAAAACTACTATTAGGGTTTGTTTTATATCCGTTTATAGCATAAAAAAATAAAAGAAAAAGTGTGAATGTCTTCTCGTCTACCGGGCTAAACTAAGGGATAAAACAAATGCTGTGATACACTTGCATTAAACGACGCAGTTGTCCAACAATTTATTTTATGCAGGCTAAAAACAGGGGTGGCTAACTTGATTAGCATCAACCTTTCCAAGTGCAACGTCAGCCAAAATCACAAAATCCTTATTAGCAAGTAGCTAACACCTAGCTCCAACCGAAATACTGCAGCGCGTTACCGGGGTAACAACAAACTTGATCTCAAACACTGTATTTGAAAAAAAGGGGCAGCTGCATTACGACCAGGTATTAATTAAGTGATGTAACCCACCGCTGTCCGCCTCCGTGTACAGCTGATGAATATCCCGCAAGATGCGCTCATCACAGGACACTCCGCCAGCCATGGTGTCCGCGTTAGCCGCACTTCGGCCTTTGACTTTTCCCGACATAACTGCACAGTAATTGAGGTCAAAGAGTTGCAAAGGACCGCTAGAACTTTTACAAGTCCAGAACCAGCAATGAGAGAACAGCCTGCTCCCTGATTTGAATCACCCCGGTCCGCTGAAAACCGGTGATGAGACGTTTCTCAGCCACGTCGTCAGCTTTGGGCGTCGTTTGTCTCAAAGACCTATGGGAAATGTAGTTTTCCTCTTAGCTGACTCGAGACGCCTAATCAAACTGTTAACTTCGGTCTCTAGTACAGTATCTCAAATGTGAAGTTTTAAAAAAAAAATAATAATAATAATAATAATCAAATTATGTTTTAAATAAATGTTCTAATCAAAGATGACAGACGTCGTTTTGTTGATTTTCCTTTTAATTCTAAATATTTTATAAAATGAAACAAATACAGTTCCTGACAAATGTTATACAGTTTGAACTTTTCCACATTTTCCGTGCCACAAACACAAACTTTAAAATATATCTTTGCCATTTAAGGGTCGGACAAACCAACACAACATGTACATATAGCCCTAATTTTAGCTGTTATGGATGAGTGGTAAGAAGCAAGTCAATGTCACAAGAATGTCAGAAGAGGTCTTATTTACAGTCAACCCACATAGAAAGCACATGAAGCATATTTTGGCCAGTTGAGACTGAACCTTTTGGCCTACAAATAAAACTCTATGTGTGGCAGAGGACATATGCTGCACAACATGCCTAACATGAGCATCCGTACAATGAAACATGGTGGTGGTGACAGCCTCATGTTGTGGGGCTCCTGTTCAGCAGACACATGGAAGCTGGCAAGAGTTGCAAAAATGCTGAGTAAAACATTAAAATATTTTAGAGTCTGACTACAACCATCACATTTAACATATTAATATCGAGGATCAAAGGTTTTATTTTTGCACAATTGCTACTCATGTAGCACCCATACAAACAAAGTATTAGAAGCACAACTTGTGACTGTCCTACTGTTCTTAGGTGCCCTCTATTGATTCTGAGCTTTAAGCAGCTGCTCAGTTTGTTTATTCTTGGGGCCAGAACTGCAAATAGCGTAAACCTCCAATTATAATTGGACATTAAACATTAAAGTGTCTAATGCAGCCCTGACCAGAATCAGATGAAAGATTGGTCATAGTCAACAAATGCTATTAGTGCTTGAGTGGTTTATAGATAATAATCTTCTGTCTCTCTCTCTCTCTCTGTGTCTGCAAGTAGTGTAAAAGCACCTAAACAAATGTGGAAAAAAAGCTTCCATCTCTGGTCAAACAGCAGACTTTATTCACTAATTTCAGCAGATCTCTGACCTGAACATCACTTGAATATTGAACAACAGGCAAATGTTTGGGATGTGGGAAGCAATAAGGGTAGAAAAACAAAACAAAACGGTGTATTGGATTTGTGGCGCCGACTAGGACTGGCTCTTATTTAATTAGTGATTTCTTGTAAGAGGTTCCAGCTTAAGCCCCATTGCAGCTCTTCCTGTAACACCTACTGATCAGCTATATTCGCCACGGTCCACACAGTGAATTTCTTTTAAACAACAGTTTGGAAACACAGGCTGTCAACTGAGAAACGACTTTGGAAGTACATGGACATTCTTCAGTCCTCTAGCTTCAGTCAGGAAGTAGTCCAATCAAAGCCCTGCCCTAAATTCAATTAAGAATCTGCTGTGTATAGATGCTCTCTCCAATTTTTAAGCTGAGTATTATTTAAGTGAAATAATCTGAGCTCATTAAATTAATTATATTTACGTAATAACCTGAGCAAGGTAAATATAACCTAGTGAACTTAATTTGATGAAAATAATGTGCAAATCCAGTACTGCTGCAGATTGGTTGCTTTACTTCAATTTGTCCTTACAACAAATAATAAACCTTCAATACTGACAGCAGATATTAACCAACTGATAAAACCCCTGCATTTAAGCCAAACCTCATAATACCTTCATAGTCCAGGGCTATAATACCAAGTACCTTTTCCTAATCTTTATCAGTATATCATATCAAGACTATTTAAATTGTCTAAAGATTAAATAAGCCAGTTTCAGTAGCAGGAATGCATTCTTTGTACAAAAGAAAAAACAATCATTTTGAGATGTAATTATAGGTAATTTTAGAAGTAGTATTGAAGATCTTGGTATATTGAAGAGTTTTTAGGGTCTAAACATTTGATAGTTATGTGAGACAGTTTAAGACCCTGCAGAAATGCACACCACACTTGTCAGATTTTTATTTAAATACTAAACCATGTTTCTTTTCCCTTGCCCTACAGTGATATGGAAGAGCTCAAATGGTGAATATACCTACGTAAGGCGCAATGCAGAATTTTTGGGGGGATTCAATAAATATGGCAACATACAAGGTCACACTTTAAATCCTTCGTGGAGCCGTTTGATCAAATGAATCGAAAAAGCATTAAAATCATAGCTTTATCATAGATGTACATAATCTTTATAGTTTTTACTTATGCTGAAGTTACATTACTTCTTTTTTCTTTTATTTGTTGTTTTTCCTTTTTGCTTTATCATGCTAACTGGTTAAATGCACTTTATGTTTTCCATTACTAGGTCAGAATATCATTAATGAATTAGTGGCAACACTCCCATGAGTGGTCATGCGTGCTGAATGGACGAGAGCTCTTCAGGCTCTGCTTTGCCTCATCGTAACGTCAGAGCAGCCTTTTGTCTCCTGATTACCAGTGGGCCTTCCGCTCTCTGGCAACCAGCTCCAAGAAGTGGGAGTGGCTCGCATAGAGGCTGAAAGACGAGTCCACGTCCACCCACTGGACATGTCCTGCGTCATCACCAGCCTGCAGAGGCAGCTCGCTCACACTGTCGCCTGCAATCACAGGAATATTTAGAGGACGAGTGTGCATCTGTGGTGATAGGAGGATTTCAGGAAAAATGCAAAAGAAAGTTACCCGCTTCATCGTGAAAGTTGACGGCGACCGTCTCCATCCAGGCATTGTCGGTGTTTCTTGGATCATCAACATATCCTTTATAAACCTGAAAGGAGACAGGTTTCTCCAATATTGTTTGAGCACTTCCTCATATACATTTTTGGTTATTGGATCTCTCACACGTATTCAGAGCCCTTGAATTTTTTTCATATTTTATGTTAAACCCACAATTTCCAATGGATTGTATGTCACAGACAAAAACAAAGCAGAGTGTTTTGTTTTTTTTCCAAACTGACTTAGTTCAGGACTAGCTCTTGCGACGCTGTGATCTAAATCATTCTATTACAGGGTTTCTTCTGTTTTCTTAGCTAAAATGTGACAACAAACCATCACATTTTACTCAAAAGTTACTCACTTGAAACCCTGCAGACCCAAAGAGTTTTTGGATGCGTTTGTGGATGTCTTCCTTCTCTGCCTGCTTTAACGAAAGCGAGTTAAGGGCTTCCTCGGAGAACTCCCGCTGCAACGTGAGGGAAACCTGTTCCCCGGGGTCCACCATTCCCTGTCAAAACCAAGATGTGCAGACAAAAATATATTCTCAGAATGAAAAATGACAAGAAAAAAAAATGGTCTCAAAACTTAAGTTTCCTAACTTTAGCCAGAGAATAAACAAGCACGAGTCAGGTGTGCCATAAAATTGTGAACGATGCTGAATATTTAAATTTTGACAGCTGGAGGTGAATTAGTGATTTAGTGATGCCACGGTTTTCTAAGGAAAGCGCTTTTCAAACATCTGGAAGGAAACAGATCACATGCACGACTTTTATTTATTGTTTTTTTTTCCAGAACACAGGTTCTAATCCTGTGGGCTGGATTTTAAACTTTTCAAGGAAAAAGGAAACAGAAAGTGAAAGTTTTTGTCCAAGACGCTCTGCTCCTCCTCCGGCTCTCCGCGGGGATGAGTCATTTTAAAGTATGCGGATGACTCAGTCGTTATTAGCCTGATTAATCTAAAAGAAACGGGCCACGGCTCTGTGGTGGAGGACTTTGTTCAGCGGTGTGATGAATCCTACTTACAGATGAAGATCTTAAAAACTAAGGATATGATCACTGATTTTCAGAACACATTTTTAGGCACAGGAAACGACTCTTCTAAAGGACCAGACTGTGGAAGCTGTTGACCCCTACAAATATCTGGTCACAGTTATTGACAGTAAACTAACCCAAACTGAGAGGCTGTATATAAGAAAGGGAACTCAGGAAACTCTTTTCTTTTCATTCTATTTTTAATCGAGCCTTAATTGGATTGGTTCCATCCTTCCGCTTCATGTCCTGGTTTGGTATTTTAACTCTTAAAAAGAAGGACTGCCTGAACCAAATAGTAAAACACGCCAGGAAGTAGAAGGATGAGATGCAGCTAAACCCAGATTCCTTTTACTTCAGGCAGGTGAGGAGGTTATCCACATCCATCTTAAAGAGATGTGTCTCGTCCTCCCTACTGCGAGTTCAGGCTCCTCCCATCCGAACGCAGATATTTTGTTCCTGTAGCCACAAGCTTCTAAAATTCAATTTACCATAGTTTTAATATCGGTTTATTTTATTTAAATTTTTTAATCTGTGCCTAATGAGTATACTGTATTTGAGTCAGTGTTTTTTTTTATTCATTTTTCACTGCTTTTATGTGGTTTTTGATATTTTTAAGAATTGACCACCAGGCCATTTTGAATCATATTATATTTATATTTATTGTGTGTTGATGTAAAGCTTTCTGTCTGCCAAGACAGCTGATGCAACTCACTGTAACCAAATCTGTCTAATAGCAAAGTTGATTGATTGGGGATCTTGGATACTCTAAATTCCTTTATGCAAAGACAAATCGGTTTATTCTGTCTTTCTCCACAGCTTCCCTGAAAATGTCATGAAAAATGGACTAGGAAAATAGCTTACCCCTGGAATGGCCCACTCCCCACAGTCTCTCCTCTTGATGGACACAAACTGCAGGATGGGCTGTTTGGAGGCTGAGTGATGAATCTTTGCTCCGCTGGCATCTACCTTCCATCTGCCACACAGAGTAACGCTTTCAGGTCATCAGAGAGTTAAAAGAAGAAAATCATCTAGAGACGGTCAGAAGTTTACATGCATTCGACAGGAGAATATGTTTAGTAATAATTTTGAGCTTTTAATTTGGCACTTGAATCCTTTTTTCAGACACATGGCTGAAAAATAGAAACTGGTCCCACAGATTTTCTAAATAGTTTTAGTCGAGGCCTCTCCAGAAGTTTAATGCTTTATCCACGTCAAATTCAGTTTTAATGTGTGTTTGGGATCATTTTTCCATTTAAATACCAGATATACCCAAGTTTTTACCATCTAGTTGTTGATCTGATGTAAACCTCAAAATCATTTGGAGGTAATCCTCGGTCTTCATTGTCCTAAAAACTTTGTATACAATGCACCAGTGCCAGTGAGAGCAAAACGAACCCTCAGCAAAATGATACCGCCACCATGCCTGGAAGGTTGATACAGTGTACTTAGGTTTAAAAGCCTCACTTTGACTCATAAACATTCTTCTTATATGTGTCTTTGTCCATGTCAATAGCTGCAAATTTTCAGGTGTCCATTTCAGAGCTGAGGATTATTCCTGGTAGCTCCTGGGTTGCTCCTTAACATTGTAACTAAATTGCTTTCGGCCAAAGTGGACATTTTTTGATTGAACTGTTGGAACTGGATTCAATCTGGTCTTCCGACTGACACCAAACACACATCAAAAAGGGTTTTGGGAAAGATAAAGCAGACTCACATTAAGCACTCTTAATGGGCCTGACCTCATCCGTCACAAATGCATGCTTAAATGCCAGGTCTACGTCCGGAAACCAACCAATTTAAATTATTTCCACCATTTCCAAAGTTAATGGCAGTTAAAGATACAACCGGCATTATGGCAGAAGCAAGCTAAAGGTAAAAAAGAAAAAAGAAAAAAGACATGTGGGGTTCTGTGAAACTTGCTAAAAAATAATAATATTTTAGATCTAAATTAATAAGGCTTTCATGCAAAAGATGGCTGGATGGAAACTTCTGACCAAGACTGAAACGACCAAGACTCGTTTCCTTTTACAGATAAAAGAAAACGAGTTTAATTAGTTGCTAGTGAGACTTCTCTCTTTTAAAAACAGAATGATAATCAAAATGCTAATTTATACCTGATTAGACGTTACCTTGTGACTATAGGATCGGCAGCATGATTGGGTCCCCATCGTCCAAGCAAACCTCGTCCAGTCAAACCAGTGCGTCCACAAGGGTTTCTAGATCAGAAACATTCAATATTGGAAACTGGGATTTCTGGTTTAAACACAAAATTTCTTCAGTAAAGATCACAACGTTGATTAGCTGGAATCCACTTAGGAAAAAGCACAGAAAGTCCTCATCCAAATGTCACTGTACATTAACATTAAAGAGTTTGGCTTTTACTTTTTTTTTTGTTTTTTTCAGTTCTGTCCTGAAAGAACCAGCTGCACACACACTCTTATTAATCCGATTTCAGGGAAATATTGCAAATTACTGTTTAACTTACAATGGCTTCCCATTTTCCACTTTGTAGTTTCCCTCAAAGCTCGACCGGTCCACAGGACCGTCAACAGCATTGAACTTTGGAGAGAAGGAACTGCAGGACACGCAAACGGTACACAGAAATTATAAAAAATCTTGGAAAAAATATTCAGACCCCAATTTTTTTCACCTTTTCTCACATAACAGCCACAAACTGAAAGACATTTATTTGGTGTTTATATGATAGACTAAAGACAAAGCAGCTTGTGACTGGGAAGCAAAAAATAAATATAATTTTTTAAAATATAAAATAAAACTCACACTTTTATTCAGTTCAAGCAATTGTATAGTCATGTGTAAGAAATGCCAAGGTCCAGATGGTAATGCAGTTGAGAATCTGCGCTAAGACTTGAAAAATCAGGATTCACAGACGCAAACTAATCTGGCTGAACCTGAGCTATTTTAGAAAGAAGAAGCAACCCTGACAGAAACACACATTTGAAACATTTGAAGCTCTATGGGACATTTCATTGGGGGAACTGAATACAAATGAATGACCTACTTTTTAGTTTTATATTTTCAAAAAATACAAGTTGAAAACCATACACAGATTTGCTTCCACTTTAAAATTACGCACTACTTTGTTCTGATCCATGACATAATATATCCCAGTTAACATGCTGTGGATCTTGTGGCTCTGATGTGACAAACAGGAAGTATTTTTGCAAGTATAAGAAAGAAAAGAAGTAAAATGTACACTGTGTGATCAAATCAAATTATCCAGATGTTAGATTTATTTAAAAAGCAAGCGTTGCTCACCCAATATCGGGATCAGCCCAGACTGGCTTCTTTAAAACAGCTGGAGCCGTGTGGTTGACTGGGCTATACTGGGGCCATTTCTGATTCCAGGCCACCTTGTCGTCAGGTACAGTGAAGCGCTTGATGGTGGACTCTGGATACTGTGGACATCTGGATTTTACATGAGGACCTGCTGGGGAGGGCATGGTCCCGATACTGCTGGTGTAATAGTCCCCACAAATAGGTTTAATATGTTTACTGGTTCTGTTAAGATGATGGGATGAGCAAAGAACCGCAGGTCTGAAGACGGCAACAACAAAAAAATTCCACAAATCACACACCTACTTTAAGCTGAATGTAGGTAACTACTTAGTTTCTATTATGAAACCGAAAACATAAAGCTGCTCATACCTTGCTCCAGGGGTGGCGGCAGTCAATGGGAGTCCAAACAGAGTGATCGCCAAACGAATAGTACTTGTCCAGTGTCGTCTCGAAGGTGAGAAAACCATTCCTTCAACGTTAGGAGTAAATCACCTAATCAACCCACCTCATTCTGTGAGCAGGAAGTGCAGCATCCCTTTGCGTGGTGACGTAGGCAAGGGCGTACAGCTAGACGCATTTTTACAAAAACAAAAATTTTCAGTTTTTTGTCGGGAAAACTAGAACGCTACAATAAAATTATATCTATATATCTATATATCTATATATCTATATAGATATATAGATATAGATATAGGTATATCTATCTATCTATCTATATATATCTATCTATATATAT